>JBBMJY010000006.1:21902909-21925787 GCA_037833715.1 Toxotes lorentzi
TGTACATACTGTATACCATAATGGTAACCATTTATACTTCAATAAAAATAATGATGTATATAAAAATATGTGTGTATATAGATGGATAGATATTTATTATATTTATATTATATTTATCATCCTCAGCTTCCACCATCTGGTATGCACAAAGACTAACTTTGTAAATACTTTGTATTTTATTTAATTTATTTTTATTTTTTGTACCTTACTGTGTTTTTCTTAATCTACCTCTAAATACTGTGACTGTGATCTTCAGAGCTGGTGCAACAAAATCCCGTTCCTTATACGTACCTGAACGTAAAGACAATGACAATAAAGTTCTCTGAACTGAATATTGATAGTTTAGGATGAGTTACGAGTCATTGCATCCTTTCATACTGTGCTATAACGCCTTAAATATGCACATGAAATGCTGTTATGCTGAGAGCAGCCGTGGTTACAGTTATATTTTTAATTCTATATCATCTCCAGATCAGAAGTTAATTATCGCCTTATCTCTGCTGCAAACCTCTGTGCATGCTGCCTCAGTGATGTTGATCCTTCATCTCAAGAAAACGTGAAAATGTTCAGATATAACTTTAATGTTTCACGTACGTAGTGACATTAGTTATGTTACTGTTCATCTTCTGCAGCTTCCTGAGGTGGTGCTGATCAAAGATGAAGACTCAGACACGAACGACACCTTTGAGGAAGGTGAGTGTAAACAACACACACACTCGCAGCCAGAGTCTCTCAACCTCTGGCTCGGGGCCCCAGAAGAGTGTCACTGGTTATATAAATGAGCACAAATGGGATTTGTGACTGACATTAACACAGAATGATGAGGTTGCTGTGTTGCTTCAGTGATAACGTTAACCTGCATCGTTTTCAACAAAGACTTGAAACGTGCAGTGAAAATGAAGCTTACCTGTAAAGCACTGGAGACATTGTTTTTTTTTTTTTACCTTGGTGATGAGGTGATGATGTACTTTGTCTTTTCTTTCAGATAACAAAACACCTGCTGACGGAGGGACGGCTGCAGCCAGAGAGGCCGTCACGTCGCCTCTGAGCATCCCGAGTATGAAGAGACACTGGCCGGGAAACGAAGAGGCAGAGAAGTCGTCGTCCTCTGAGCAGCTCAAGCTGAAAACATCCAAACCGTCTGCAGGGACACAGAAGAAGATCGTGTCAGTCTACACCCTGGACTCTCCTCGCAGCGAGCCCGGCTGCTCCGGTCAGCTCGGCGGTGACGAGGTGGAGGCAGGCGAGTCGGTTTGTTCCTACTCCTCACAGATGGACCCAGACGTCCATCTGGTCCACCAGGAGTGCTCTAACAGACAGACTTATTTTGGTAGCAGCGCTCTGATCGAGTCTCAGTCTCCTTCAAACAGAGCAGAGATGGATCTCAGCCTCACATGGACCAAACAGTCGAAAGGTCAGATGTCTTTTGCTCAGTTCCATCAAAACGAAAACATGGATGGTGATGCTTTCGGGCTGAAGCTGATCAGCGTCTCGGGCTCGACCTCCACGGACTGCCAGCTGTCCGAAAGCAGCAACTCAGCGTTTGAGTACGAGGACTCTGACATGATGAACTTCGGCCTCTACAGGGACCAGTCAGGTCGGTCTCAGCTGTGTAACGGGCAGCCGAGCTCCGGCGCCCGAGGGAAGCGCTTCATATGCTCCATCTGCAACAAGACGTACGCCACGTCTCAGAACCTGGACGTTCACATGCGGATCCACACGGGCGAAAGGCCGTTCAGCTGCAACCAGTGCGGCAAGAAGTTCACCCAGTCGGCTCACCTGAAGTCGCACCTGAGCGTGCACTCCGGAGAGCGGCCGTACGCCTGCACACTCTGCTCCAGGAGCTTCATCGTCAAATACAGCCTCAAGTTACACATGAAGAAATGTCACCCAAACATCTGAGTGTGTGCTGTGAGTCTGGGTCAAGTTCTGTGAATAAACATTTTTAAAAAGGAGAAACCTAAAATTCACGAGGAGAACGCTTTCAGGAAGTGCAGAAAACAAACTGAGTCGTGAGGTTTTAAAATATCTAAAGCAGCATTTCAGAGGTTTTATTCCAACAATTAGCCAATTAATCAGTTAATTAAAGCAACTTCTTTAAATCCAATAATCATTTGAGTCATTTTACAAGAAAACGGCCAAACATTTGATGGTTTGATGGATCATTTGCATTTTTTCTGTCTCTTAACATGATGGTAAAATGAATATCTTTCCATCTGATGGGTACTATTCAGGGTTTTTTGTAATAAACAGATAATGTAGAAAATAACTGTCAGATTAGAACATCTCATTCATCAAACAGGAGATGCCCGATTTTCAAGGAAACCTTTGGGGATGAAAGTTTCGAGGAGCTCTGTCTATTTAAAGTCTATTGTACAGATCAAAAAGCATTTCATAAGAAAGGCTGAGAGTTGTGTGAAAAGTGAAAACGCTGTATAAATGACAGTTTATTTGCCAGTCTTGTTAATAAAACTAAATCTGAAATTGTTTTGCATCAGTTGTTGCTTTTGTGAATCTCGTCTCGGTTTGTGTAGCGTGGTCCTGATCAATGATCAATAAGTCAACATGCAGTAAACATTGAAAGCAGACTCCCTCCCTCTGAGGAGACTAAGCCTCATAGCTTCAGCTGAACTTCACACAGCAGCAGACGCTGGATCATTAGGCAGCATCACAGTGAGTCCCACAGTCCGAAAGGACGTCAAACAGCAATGGTCACGATGCTGGAGGAGCATATGTGGAACATACAGTTTAACTATGTCATATCTGAATCCATAATAACTCAGCTGGTCCAGGGGAGTCCTGACCCCCAGTAACTGACTTTTAATGTTAAAGAGAAAAACAAGATGACCACAACTAAACAAAGGTACAAGGCAACTACATCACCACAGCAGTCATTATTATTATTATTATTATTAATATTATTAATAACAACAATAATAATAATTATTATTATTATTATTATTAATAATACTAATAATAATACTACTACTACTAATAATAATAATAAATCATAAAAAGGCAATTTTTGATTTTTTGGCTTTTTCATCCATTTTCGAAGCCGAACGATTAATCGACAGTGACAGTGATCATTAGCTGTAAATCTAAATGCAGATCAGATGTGAGGTCACTTTGGATTTAAACATCTCGAATTTAAAACTGAGCTCAGGTTTTTAGGGGCCTGGATGTTTTCAGATTTTCATACCTGGAATATTTTTGAGAACTTTGCACATGCGCATCTTGGACCGTGTCAGGTCGTTTTTGCCTCTCGCATCACTTCCTGGTTTGTGCCTGCACTGTTTACGCGAGGTGGAAACCTGCATTCAAATACGAGCAGCGGGCACGTGCGGCTCCATCTTCGGTACCTGATCCCGTGATCTGGATTCTGTTCGAACAAAGACGCACGCGGTGGATTAAAATATGTCCCCTGCCGCTGCCTTCCACGCGCAGCTGGCCTCCATCATGGAGGTGCTGGCCAACACGGCGGTGGCGGAGATCTGTGAGCTCGTGGACAGCGGATACTCGGTGCTGCAGCTGGAGATCTCGCGGAGCCGCAAAGAGAACGAGGTGCTGCGGAGGAAACTGCGGCTCATGGAGCTCCGCGCCGCCCGCGCGACCGCCCTGAGAGCCGCGGTCACCGCCAGCGGCACCGCGCCGCTGCACGCGAGCGGCCGGGCTCGAGCTCAGCTGTCCGCTCATCAGTCGGACAACGACCCGAGGAGGAACCGGACACCCGGAGGTAACCGTTAAAACGGGAGTGTACGGAGAGTGAAGCGCGCGACAGATACAACGGCTTTCTGAACGTGCGTTGTGTTTACGTACTCTCTGGAAAAATGCGCACCTTGTGTCTCGAGCAGCGCAAAAATAGACCAAGGAGGTTTAAAGTCGCTCGAGATCGTAGCATGGCGGCAAAAAGTGGGACAATAATCCGCAAAGTGTAAAACAAAAAGGACAACATGCTCCTACAATCCTGACTGAGGAAGTTCAAGTTAAAGTAAGGTTTCAGCTCAAGGTCCACTTACTAGCTTTTCTCAGAGCTGTCTCTGGTCTCGGTCTTCCTCAGCACTCTCCAATTTTCCAACTTCCTCTTCTGAGGAATAAATACTGATAAAGATTCAGTCAGGTTCATTTAAATCTGTTTTACACAATTATCTTTGTCCCATTCCCATACTATATAGTACGTGTATTATCTGCACAGCTCTTCACAGTTAATAAAATGAGTTTACTTTTTGCAGGAAATAACAAATATTCATTTTTCTTAAGAACAGTAGCAGCTCCTCCATTTCCTGTCTGCGTTGCATTGTGGGACAATAATAACCACCAAGAGCGGGCCAAAAAAACAAACAAACAAAAAAAAAACAAAAAAATAAAACAAAATGGAGCCCCCAGAAAACAAACGAGAAGTGAAAATGCAGACGTGCTGTGTCTTTGGGACACAGCTGTGGTTTTGTAAAAGGAGCATCTACCTGCTGCCTTGCTGTACATGATCCCAAAACTCATGAACCCAAAACGTCCCCCTGAAAATGTCTTGTAGGTGAGGTGGTGCTGTCCAGAGTGTCCCCCCAGGACCTGCCACAGTGTGGAGACCCCGAGCCGCCCTCTGACTCTGGACAAGACACCACACTGGTAATGGTCTGTGGGAGAGTGAGTGTTCCTTCTTTACCTCCTCTGGCTCTGATGTGGTCCCTCACTTCCCTCCATGCTCTGATTACAGCCTGCAGCAGGTGAGTCAGCCAACCTGACGACTGCCGTGATCAAAGTGGAGGACGACGATGAGTCCTGGTCCCAGCCTGAGCAGGACAGTAAGTACAGTGTTAGTGCATAAACATGTTGGGCACATACGGACTTCAGCAGGTTTACTCTACACATTCATACTGTGGAAGAACCTGTGATCTATTCCACTTCTACTTAAACTGAGCCTGTTCAGAGTTTCATGAAAGGGAAACGTACACTGATTCAAAGATGAGAGGAACTGATTAGAAGTAAAAACCGGTTTGCTGACCAGGTTCAGTCCAGGTTCAGTCTCAGTGCACCTTTCAAACTGAAGCCCAAATGTAGGGTACATCTGTAAAATGTGTACACTTCTGCTTGTGTTTCTCTCCAGAGGGTTTTTGTTGTGTTGTTGAAGGAAAGACCACAGAGACAGAAGCTCCACCCCCACTGACCAAACAGGAAACGGCAGACGAAGGTGGCGACTCCTCCCGGTCCTGGACGAGCGGGGAGGTCCGTTCCACCTCCACGTCCTTCCAGAAAACCCTGAACGCCAGTCAGAGGGCAGAAACCAGCAGTTATGAATGTCTGGTGTATGAGACACAGCTCCAACACGGTTCCCGCAGTACCCAGAATCCTCTGAGTGAGGATCCCGGCTGCTCGTATGTGCTGAACACCGGTGTGCTGAGCGTCTCAGCTGATTCAGGCAGCAGCAGCTTCCCCTTCAGCGTCAGTGAGCTGAGTGTGTGTGCAGCAGAGCAGCAGCAGCCTGCGGTGTTCGCAGACAGCCTAGCTACAGACGAGCCTCAGCTTCCAGTGAGGAAAGAGGGGACGGAAAGACAAAACGCCTTCATCAGGAGGGACGGGTGGAGACATGAGGATGGTGTCAACAGAGCCGCCACCCTCAGCAGAGAGGACGGCGGGGGGAAGGCGTTTGTGTGTAACTGCTGCGGCAAAACTCTGACCTGCCTGAAGAACCTGAAGACCCACATGAGGGTCCACACGGGCGAGAAGCCGTTTGTCTGCGCGCTCTGCGGCAAACGCTTCTCCGACTCCAGCAACCTGAAACGCCACCAGAGCGTCCACACCGGGGAGAAACGCTACGGCTGCGTCCACTGCGGGAAACGCTTCGCCCAGTCCGGATCCCTGAAGGTCCACATGAGCGTCCACACAGACTGTAAACAGTTCAGGTGTTCGTACTGCGGCAAGACGTTCATCTCAGGCAGCCACCTGCGGCGACACGTCACAGTCCACGGAGGAGAGAAACGATTCACTCCGGCAATACAGTGACAGAGGTCAGAGGTCAGGGGTCAGATTCCACTCCAGACACATGTGCAAAGTGAACGGACTTACACATGGACCTCAAAATACGACCCAGCAGAGTCCAGCTGTGGGTTTTTAACTGTTACAGCAAAATATGGGAAGGAAACAGGGATGGAAAATTTCAGATGTTGTTTGAACAACGATGATGATGTAAGATAAGGAAAAGCACAATCTCCTCACATCTGAAAACCAGGAACCAGCAAATATTTGTCATTT
Organism: Toxotes lorentzi; assembly: GCA_037833715.1. NCBI lineage: Eukaryota > Metazoa > Chordata > Actinopteri > Toxotidae > Toxotes > Toxotes lorentzi. The sequence goes on from JBBMJY010000006.1 coordinate 21,909,156, forward strand.
TTGTTAAAGAAACGATTTACATGATTCATTTTCTGTCAGTTGACGATTCGATTAATTCACCACTGTCTGAAACAGTAGGATGTGATTTATAAATGGTTTGCAGACATAAAACAATCCAACATGGTCCCAAGATGAGATAAACATAAAACTGAATAAAATCCTGAAGACCACTTATTAGAAAGGAAAAACACTGAAGTGCAACAGTTTGATGGCTGAAGTAAAATCCTTAAATCTGCCTAACGTCAGAAAAGCCCTGAGGTGACTCCCTCCCTCCTCGCCTCCTTTTCTTGTGCTGCTTTTCCCCCTAAATCTGTTTTAGAGAAAACAAACGGACACAAACCAACAGTGTTTAGTTGTTGTTGTTTTGTTAAGCAGACATGTCTGAGGTTATTTGTTGTTTTGTTGAGTAAATATCCTGTAAAGCGTGTTTAAGTCACATCCTCTTGCTAACGCAGCTTTTCATTCATAGTTATGTTTTTTCTGGATTTTTTTCTGCCACATCTTTGAAAACTTTATTGTTCTGGGATTACGTTATCGTTTTCAGATGAGCTGAAGGATGAAGCTCCTGTTGGGATCAGGACTCACTGCAGACACGCAGCTGCTCACTGGATCACCTCGAGCCTGAACACGTCGATTATCTTCCTGAAGAGCTGACATTTCGACACATGTTCATCAGACAGTGACCTTTTCAAACCACACACATTCATTATTGATAAATCTGAGGATTATTCACTGAATTAACTGATTGATAGTTTGTTTTTTTTCTGTTAAAATGTTATAGTTTCATCTTTAAATGTCTTACATTGTCTGAAACCTAAACATATTCAGTTACCATCATCTACAACAAAGAAGTGCATCAGATCTTCACACTGCGCCACTCTGAAAATAAATCTGCATGTTTGTCTTTAAACCCGACGTATGTTCACTGTTTATCCTCATGAGTCGGAGTTTTATTGTGGGCTGAATGAAGACAGCACAGCTTCCATGTTTACATTTGTGATAATGTTTGGATTGAAACAGCTGCTGTCCTCTGATGGTGTCTGAGTCTCAGGATCAGTACTTACCTGTCACATACATGTTACATGTCACAGTCCTGTGTAAAAGTATCAACAGCAAAAAATACTTACAGTGCCAGAAGCAAAAAGCTCTGGAGCACAGACGGTTTTAAGACCAGACATTTGGACAAGCGCCCGTTTTCCCCTGGAGTTTAAAGCGACGGGCACAGGTTTCATTCTGGATTGTGTTTCCTCGGCACAATAAAAATATTCTTCTTTGTTTATTTACCTTTGAATCTGTTGTGACTTCCTTCAGCTGGAACAGGAGCAGAGTCTGTTCTTGGGCTTCAGGCTCATCTTCAATCAGCTGCACCTGAAAACTGATTTCAGTTTGATCTGGAGAAAAACGTCAGAGTGAAATAAAGCAACAGAAACAGGAAGGTGACAGTCAAATACACTTTATCTGTTTTACAGGGTTTAATGGACGATAAACATTCACCTTCACTTAGATAAAACAAAACACCTACACTGACAAATTACTGCAAAAATTAAATCTTAAACTGCAGAAACACAAAAAGGCTGAAGAGGGAGACGACAGCGATCCACACTGCAGAGTCACTTTGGATTCTTCAACATAATTTGGTCGTCATGCCATCATCCCTCTTTATGACTCGGTTTCATATCAAAATCTAGTTTGTGTCTCGTTTAAGGTTTAATTTTACAGTTTTCAGAGCAGAATTTTATAACATGACTACAGTACAGGAGAATAAAAAATGAACAGTTATATTCCCACCTCTGGAAACAAGTGGTCAGTGAAAATAAAAAAAACCTATGTACAACATCATTAACATGTACAGTAGCTGCTTCACACACTGAACCAGAGCATAGCTACAGGTTTGATTCATCCCAGAAAATTCATATTCAGTTCAGAGCAAATTCAATACTGTACAACATCTTTAAAAAAAAAAAAGACCAAACTTGATCCACATTTAACTTTGATCATTTAAAGCTGCATTCACTGATTTTTGGCCACAGTGGGGCAGCAGAGGGCGCTAAAAATAACATGTTAGCATGTTTCCAGCTGTTACAGAGTCATGATGCTTCATCTGGAGAGGTTTCTGTGTCCACATGACGACTCTCAGTCCAGTCCAGTATCTCTTTGAGCTCTGTTTTTGGTCTCTCTCTCAGCTCCTGAGGGAAACGTCTGGCTCATATTTTTGGCTTTAAAACCAAAACCAGGAGCTAAAAGAGGCTAAAAGGCTTGGTGGAGCTGATTCTCAGTGGGTTCAAAACGTGCACAGTAATTTGATCCATCATTAATATAAAAATATTTGTAAGTGCAGCTTCAAATGCAAAGTAATACAAAGTCATGCAGAGCAGTATTAAGCAGTATTTTTTCCTCTGACAGGAATCACAGAGCGATAACTGATCAGTAACTGTTTTTATTGATTACAGGGGAGGGGATCATTCAAATGAAGTTATTGCTCTGTCAGAAATCCCTGTCTCAAAATAAGAAGTGTGAATAAATATTAGCCTTCACACAGAAGCAGACCCGGCTGATACAGGAGTCATAAATGATGGCGTTTGTTTTCCAGCCGGTGCAGTCAGCTGGGTGGAGTTTGTCCCACAGAAAACAGGACCGTCATGAATTCTGGCGAGGCCACGTTCACGCATGGACTTATGGATCATGTCAGGCGGTGAACGGTCACAGTCTGATCAGAGAGCACTGCTGTTACAATCATCCGGTCAGAGAGCTGCAGACTCTTCAGAGAGGAAATTCAACAGAAACCACTGAACATCTGGTGTCTACATGCCCCATGAGAGCGAGTTACACCACACGTTTTCTTAAAGAAACCGGTCTTATGTCACCTATCTGTTCGGATTTTTCCACATAAAATGAGTGTGTGTGTAAATCTACTGTATTTTCAAAGTCACTCCACCCATCTGCTACAGCCCGTAGGTTAAATCAAACGCCAGCAGTCGTCTCCTTGAAACAGGGGGCAGGTCTGTTTAATGTTCCAGCAGCATGTTTAGGCTTTAATCCAACACGTCCCTGTATTATTCTGTTTCTGCACGTAAGGCACTTAACATCCGAAGAGTTTCACTGCAAAATGCTGCAGTGAGCAAACATCTGAAAAGGATCAGATAAAATCACTGAGGTTCAAGCTGCACCAGGGAACATGCTGTGAGTCTGACACTCTTCCTTCCTCAGATGAGGTCTTCATATGTGCTTTGTGTTTTCCTAAGTTATTGATTTATAGCTGATGTGAGCTGATGCAGATTTAACGCAGCAGCACAGGCATTTAACTCCTGCAGTTACAAATTCCAGGTAGATCAACTAGACCTTCAGGTGTTTGGTGCGTTTGGTTTTTCAGAAAAAGTTACAGCTCTTGTTTTAAAGTGAAGTGAGGCTTCACAGCGACGCTCACTGCTGTGAAGCACTGTGGGGTTTTTCTGCTGGACCTGAATTTGTTCTCAGACACTGAACGTCTGACGTTTGGTCACTTTGGACAGCCCAAAAAAGCCAAGTTCAACTACGTACAACAGAAGATATATTTACAGTCTTTTAAAAATCCATCAGGTACATCATGTTATTTATCTTTCATGGCGGCTAAACTACAGTAACGTGTGTCACCATGTTAAAGAGTTCCTTCAGCATTTTACCAGAAACAAACTGTCTGATTTAGGTTTTTCTTCACTGGAGAAATCCAACATGATGCTGGAGAAACTTTCATGGTTCCAGCGTTTAACACAGGAAACATGAGGCAGCAGTCTGTACGACGACCTGGGTGCGACATCATGCTGATTTTCCCAGCGTTTTTCTTTATTTTTAAAGGTAAAATATAAAAAATGCTTTAGTTTAATTTCATTTCAATCAGAATAAGATCTGCAGCTCTTCTGTTCGACACTTCTCAGTGCATAACATAAAGATTTACACTTAAAAACAGGTGTTGCTGTAAAATGTTTTCCGGAGCTCAGTGTAACTCGGTCCTTTAAGTGCAACTTACATGCAAACAGTTAGTGAAATGTAAAATATTTCTTCTGATTTTCCATCAGACCTCTTCGTCCTTCTGTCTTCCAGTTTGATGTTGCTCACATCTGAAAACACCTTCTGTCTTTTACTCGTTTCTTGATGTGATATCCTGAAAAACAGAATCATTAAAACCCGTTAACGTTATTTCTTTGCTTGCTGTTGACGGAATTAAGTGAAATTGTTTTTTATTTTCGACTCACCTCAGTCTTCGCCCTCCGCCACTCGCCCATCGGCCCCGACTTCGTCAGGACTGAAAGAGACAAAACCGCTCGGCTCTTAATTCTCGACCTTTGCTTTCAAACATTTGAGTGTTTGCAGGTTTTTGAAAACTGATAGTGAAAAATTAAAAAAAATCCATCTTGACCCACTAGAAGTCAAATGAACATTGCTGCTTTAACATGAAGGCTCATTTAGAAAATCACAGAAATAAACATTTTAAAATATTATAAATATTTTATTATGGCCTTTATCACAGCAGCCTCCATCTCTTCAGAGAATATTTCAACAGACCCACGACACTCACTGAACGTTTCAGTCCAATCTGATGTGATACTCACACATGAACGCTGTAACGGTCATGAACACAGCGGACGTCACAGTCGTGCTCCACCACAGACACCTGCAGGGAAGAAAAGGTGACAACATTTAAAAAGCCTGAGGATTCTAATTATTAATAATAATAATTTTCATTTCATTCAAATCTTCTCACAAAGAGAAGGAGAGGCGTTGAAAGGAAATGACCTTTAATGAGCCTCAAACTCAGTCACACTCCAAAGTGTCAGAAGTTTGTTCATTACAAAACGTTGGTTTGGACACATGAGCAGTTTAAACCAATCGAGCAGCTGCTCTGATGTCAAACAGAGCAGAGAGTTACCCAGAGTAAAGAGCCGTGAAGATGAAGACGGTGAAGATGAGAAGGAGCAAGGCCTTCACTGTTATCCCTGAAACAGAAACACAAACCTTACGTCAGAGCAGAAGAGAACTAACACAATACGTACGAAATAAATCACTGATGTAAGCGAGCCAACATCTCCGATCTCCCCTGAAAATCAGGAAATAACAACACAAACAATAATGATGATAATGTTGCTGCTGACCCGTGTGCTCAGGTGACACCCGACAGCAGCAGGTACTGGTGTAGAAAGGAGAGGGAGGCGGGACCTCTGAGAGTCCACCCAGTGACTGGGTGAACTGCTCCTTTGATTGACAGATCTCAGAGCAGATCTCCTCCTGGATGAGCATCTTTGAGGGTGGAGACTCTTTGTCAGGAGGGGGCGGGATCTCCGTTGGGTCTGAAAGAGGAAAAAAAGGGTTTTGTGACTTTTTAATTTAAATGTTCACATGAAGCTGTGACCTGTGTGTTCGATGCCTGGCTGCACAGACATTAAAGCTGCAGAAACGTCAGCAGACTGATCGAACAGAACAGGCCGAACTTCAACCTCCACCTGTTACCCACCGTATGTAAAGCTGCAGCTCTCATCCAGCTCGGTGCTGCGGAGTCGAGACCAGGACTCGTCCAGAGGAGCCAGAGCTTCCTGGCTGCTCCTGGCCCAGTCGTGATCTGGCTCATATTCTCTGTCCTTGTCCTGGTCTTGGTCCCAGATCTGGTTTTGTCCCGTCCTGAACACGCCTCTGAAGACTTTCTCATCCAGCCACGACTGGCAGCTCTCTGTAACGTCGCTGAGGAGGCGAGCCAGAGAGCTGCGAGGCCTCCGTCTGCGCCGGAAAACCCTGAGAAGACAAACGTCATGAATGATCCTGCTCATCTCAGCCACACGTTTCTGACCCGTTTTAACTGATGTTTGGGATTTTTCTACTTCTTCTTCTGCTTCTAGCTGATCTCTGAAAAACGTGCCTGTATATTTTTCTTTTTGAATTTACTACATCATGTCATCTCATCATCTGCTGCTTATCTGGGTCCGGGCCCAGGTTGCGGGGGCGACTGCTGCCCAGTCCACAATGCACCTAAGTCCTACGGCACCTCCCATGTCTGTTTTTCTAAAGGTTTCGTTTTCTAGATGAAGAACAGAATCCTTGTTCTTTCATTAGAGCTGCAACTATGGTGCAACGAAATCTCTTCCCTATACGTACTTGATTGGACATAAAAGTGAATGACAGTAAAGAATCTGAATCTGAATCTGAACGAACAACTGTCTTTATTATCAACGGATGTGTTCTTAATGAACTGACTCCTCCCTTTGTCTATCAAATGTCAGAAAACAGTGAATTGGATCAGTTATAGGACACGTTAGACAAAGAAGAGCAGGAAATCTTCACCTCCACCTACACGTCTGTCTCTGATGGACGATGTGAGCGTCACATGAGAACTCAGTGTGTAATGCAGACAGGTAAACGCAGGCCGACGCCCTCTGTGGCTCAGCTGTTTGATAGTAGCTTCAGAGTTAATCTGTTATATAACAGAACAAAGAAACTCTTCTCATGTTGACGATGAAGGTTTCAATAACACACCAGTCTCCTAGCAACCATGACAGATGACATCATGCTCTGGCTCCTGATGGAAGCAGATGTCAGACGTGAAGAATTTGCAGCTTTTAAACCTGCTCAACATGCGCTGAACGGCTCACTCTGATTGGCTGCAGAGAATGACCTCAGTGCTATAAAAAGAGGGAGTGAGTGTGTGTGTGTGTGTGTGTGTGTGTGTGTGTGTGTGTGTGTGTGAGACATTTCCACAATGTCTTGTCCTCAGTGTCTGTTTGAGAGCAGCGTTTTGTAAATGTAAATGACCTCTGTGGTACTAAATATATATAAATAAAGTTTATTATGACTGTTGTATTGTAAATGAATTTCTCTCCTGCTGTGCGGCTCTCACCTGACCAGGTTCTCCTTGTAGGACACGTTGGTTTTGCAGGGCGTCAGCGACACGTTTCCGTCTTCATCCCAGGAGAAGCTGTCCTCGGTGACGGAGTAGTATCCGTTGGTGAGGAGGCGTGGCGAGCGGCGGCAGCAGCAGGGGTCACCGCCGTCTACCGAGGAGTAACAGACGTACGAGGAGTCAGGAGAGAGGAGAGACAGGTCGAGGCTGAGGGAGACACACAGGAGGAGGTTAGCATGTGAGTGGCATACCAGTATATAACCAGTAACACCAGTATGATTTGGGAGAGACAGGTCAAAAATCAGCCAGAAAAACTAAAACCTATGATCAAAGTCATCTTTGTCATCAAGACCTGACTGAACCTGTCTGGTACTGCCTGATTTAAGTCCTGAACCCAGCTACAGTCCCACAGATGTACTCCCCCTTTATTTCAGCTGTAACTGGCCCCAGTGCACGTACCTCCAACACTGGACCTCATAAACGCTGATGATTTGCACAGATGTGTCTGATTTCTTTTAATAATGAATTATATTTGAAAAAATAACCAAATATTAACCAACGAAAGCCTGGAGAGCTGAGTGTGAGAGTCGGTAACAACATGACCCTTCCTCTGGTGCTGCCTTCAGGACCTCTTACGATCCAAGAAGAGCTAAGATGTCTTTCCATTTTGCATCCATTCAGTTCTCAGAGTGTTGAACATTAGTACCTCACAGACATATAAATATAAATCCACAGCAAACTGGACAAAATTTCATGTGATTCAGTGTGTGGTATAAAAACAGGTCAGAGTCTCTGCAGCAGCAGAAAATACATTTATTCTTGAAAAGGTGAAGGAAGCAGAAGTTGTTACCTCTGGCAGGAGTGATTCGCCCGCAACCTTCGTTTTATCGGTGAACCTGAGTGACAGATCGTAGAAAATATTACAAAATATTACAATATTACATACTTTAAACACACGCCTCTGAAACAGGTTGTTCTGTGAGCTTTCTAAATAAAGATGACTTTTATCAGCGTGAGGAGCAGACAGCATTCCTGAGGTCAGCCGTGGAAACCACTTCACATGATGCTGATAAACACTGTGACAGACAGGGAGCCTGTGGTTGTGTTGTTTTCATGAACGAAGGAGAGCGGTTTCCTGTTTGAGGAATTTACACTACATTTGTTTTGCTGGTTGCTGAGTTGTTGCACACTGAGGAGGCGTTTAGTGTCACAGCAGATTACAGATTATAATACAGAGAAATTTATCTATATAAAAATATCAAAACTTAAAAAGGTTTCTCGGTTTACATCAGGATATACAATATCAGATCAATATCAGATCGAATAATCAATAACTGCCCCGAGCACCACTGAAAGGCGTCTGGTGGTGCAGGCGTGTTGTGTGTATGAAACGTTGACGCTGTTGTTGCAGACGTACTTGTAACGGCTCCGGAGAAGAACAGGGCCATGTTTGTCTGCAGCTCAGTCTCTTCTGCTGATCTGTCAGAGACATGAGGAACCCAGGTGAGGTCCCACAGGTGAGGACAGGAAAAGAGCTCACACACTTCAGGTTTACAGCAAACACTTCTTCATCACTGACACTGGAGTTATAGCCCTAAAACTATCAAAGGAGATTCTGCACAAAGCTGTGGACTTCAGACCTAACCCTAACCCTGATCACACAGAGCATCTAGATTTGAAAGTCTGTTGTAATTCTATATTTTTCTTATTGTGAGACCAAACCCCACTGGTTCCTACTGAGGAAGTAAATCTTTAAAAACAGAAAGCAGAAACAGTGGAGCTGTCTGTTTTTCTAAAGGCACAAAAATCAGCATTAAAGATTTTTCCAGTGACTTTGGCTCTGTAGGAATCTGCCGTCGCTCCTGATCTGCTCTTCAGTAACTTCAGTTAATCCCTGCAGAGCTGATCAGAGGAGTTCTCCTGCCGTGTCTGAGGGATTATGTGAATTAACATTCGACAGGCTAATATAAATCTAATCCACACTGACCAGACTACAAAATAGGGACAGGTTATTTATAAAGACACACACTGCGTTTTTTTCAGCCCGACCTTTAAACTTGCTGCTGCTCAGATCGCTGTGGCCTGGAGTTTTCAGCAGAGTGTTTTCTGTTGTGGTTCTCTCACATCCTGCAGGGACGAAGCAGCAGTCTGGGAAAAAATGCAGAAGACAGAAAAACAGAGGGGCTGTGACTCTGAGCTCATGTTTCCTGTTAACTCTGTGTCTGCTGGAGGAACTTTAACTCTGACAGCCACACTGAGGAGACTTTACATTCTCTGCAGACGACTCTTCCCCACAGTCACACATGTTGTTTCCTGTTCAAACCAGATGACTGTGAGACATTAGAAAACATGTTTACATTCTCTACAGTCTGATCTGTAAAACATGGGCTTATCAGATTGCTGTTCAACAACCTGAACAGATTTACTGCACAGACACCGGTCCCTTCGTTCTACTGAGAATCTAATTAGCAGCCCGACTGCAATAAAGCAAGACACATGAATACCTGATCCTAAAAGTCTGAGCTAAAGTCTAAATTTAGAAAAAAATAAATGGGTTTGACTTGATGTGCATTTAGACTGGTCCCTACACTCTAATCTAATGAGAGTCCAATCACCATAAAAGCCCAGATGTACAGATAATACCCTGAAGAAAGCCGACTGATCCAAAACAGCTGGTTTAAACATCGAACTCTTCATGTTTCCACGGAAATCTGAACTAAATTCACAAACTTCTTCTGAAGACTTCGACTTAAAGATGAATAAATCTCTTCTTCTCTCTTTGTCTTTGTGATTGTCATAAAAACATGAGCAGTAACACTGTGTTGCTATTATCCATTAGTTATCTGTGCAATATATTTACAATATAGTTTTATGGAAACTGATTGATTTTCGTGTTTTTATTCATTGATTTACAAGAAAATCTCTGTCATTTGTCTATAAAGCACTTTGGTAAACATTTGTTGTTTTTAAATGTGCTCTGTTTGGTGTGTTTGTCAACATCTGAACATGTTGCAGTAGTTTACTGCTGCGTTTACAGACATATCTGATGTAAACAAACCTGCACATTAACATTAATATTTGAGCTGAGAGAGCTGAGAGAGGTGGCAGACTGATAGCTAGGCTAACCCCATCCTGATTCAGGATCTGTTCTAAACACGAGAGCGGTACCCACAGTATCTTCTCATCTAAAGTCTAAAAACAAATGAGTATTATTTCCTAAATTGTTGAACTGTTCCTTTAAAAGTGGATCTGAGGCCCAAATATACTTTTTCATTATCTGTTAAAGGCTGTAAATCTGTCACATAATCACTTCTTATTAGGCTTAGTGTTTATTTTCTGCATGTTATCTGCAGCCTTACTGAGCACGCTCACCAAACACAGCTCTATCAAAGATGTTCTAACAAGAAGAGTCACCACTCTCTCCACTATTGTTGTAAAAGCCGAACAACAAAGAGAAACAACGAACTGGATCAGCGACAGTTGGTGGCCAACAAACAAGAGACTCTCTGTGTTACACTGAATGGGAGGGAGGGAGGGAGGGGGGGGTCCCTTCTCATCTTCCTCTGTTCCAACTGTAAAAAGCGCTAACAGCCAAAGACCAAGACACAAATGGGAGTGCTGAACAGAACTGTAAATAGTTCAAAACTATTAAAATGCTCTGTTCTCCCTTCTATTTGCAAAAATATCCTGATTTTCACATATTGAGGCCACTTTCTAAAGTGCCAGCTTTCTTAATGCAGAACTGTCTGAATGTCTGTGAGAGTGTGGAGGATAAAAACAAACTTTTCCTCATTAGAAGTCTGTAAATAGAAGTTCCTCTTCACTGCTCAGGACAAAGAAACCAGAGCTTTGCCTTCACAGAGAAAACAATAACAGAGTAAATGTGTGGTAATTAGGATTTAAAGAATGGAAGCTCTCTAATCTAATTAGTGAGATAAACATAATAAGGTATCTTTTTTTATTTTAAGATTTTATTGTCCCTAAAATATTTCTTTAAGATTCCTGAATTCTCTCTCTGTTTCATGGAATTTTCGGGGTATTCCTATGATCACAGAACAGACCAATGTTACTGATACTCAGTATCTTCAATGATTTATAACAGGATTACCTTTATTTATTTAATTAGTTAGTTTTCCCCCATATGTATCATGTTGGACTCTTCCCATCTACCCAGCATGCCTTGCAGCAGCAGCAGCAGCAGTCCATTCTCTGTTGGAGCTGCTGATGTTGGAGGAAAATGCGTAGCAGGAAACACAAAGATGGACCAAACCATCTGACTAACAGCAGCCACACAGCACTGACTCTGCCTGGACAGTGTCTGTTACATGTCTGTAATATTTACACACAAGTTTTCAGCAGATTTAAGTTGCACAGCTTCTTATTTGATTTTATTTTGATTCTAATTTGAGGCCTGTCTTTTGTTATTCTCCCTTTTCAGGTTCATTTTACTTTAGTGTCTCTTATTACAGGTGTGATGCCCTATTTTGACTTTACAGTAGTCTTATTGTTATACTAATATTATTATTGCACTGCATTTTTAAAATAATAAGTTAAGTTCTAGTTCTAATGGCACTGAGGTATTTCCTCAGCTGCTCAGAAACGATTTCTGTTTCTCGTATTTTCAGGAATCTCTGGAGCTTGATTTCGCTCGTGTCTCATATTCTGTCTAATCTCCTTAATGTTCTCCAAAAAACGTTTATCAGCATCTCTATAATACTTCCATAATGTTTTATAATGAGCATTTAAAGGCTTAACGCTACATTCCTATAACATTTCCACGATAACTTGGAGTATGTGTGGTATTTCTGTTGGCATCGTTTTACTGTAATAAATAAAAAAATATAACTAACATACGGGCTGCACCTGAGGACGTAACTTATTATAATTTATAACCAAATAACTGAAGAAAAAATTGCTTCTCTGCGTAAAGTAAAACTGAAACTAAAATGATTGCAGTTGCTTAAACACGCCCAAAACCTTACACGTTCATCGTTTTGTGCTTTCTGTCTTTAAACACATCTCAGTAGAATTTACTGCACAAACCCAGACAAAGAAATAACGGGACAGGACTGAACTCACCGGCTCTTTTCTTTTGGTTTCCCTTCCGGAAGTTTGAAAAAAAAGTCTTCTTCCGACTGAGAGACTCAACGTTTGCTTTCTGCTTCTTTTTTGTTCTTTACTTTTGATGTAAAACCTTCGTTTTTCCTCCGTGTGAATAAAAACAAACAGAAGAGAGAAGCTCGGAGCTCCGCCGCTGTCACCGAGCCTCGCCCACACACAGGAAACGCCAGCGCCTGTCAAATTAAAACACAGAACAATACAGGTTCCGGCCACGGTTTTCAAAGTAAACGCACGCTGTCTAAGCTGCGTTTTAAGAACCAATGCTTAACTATACCAAACAACACATTTAAAATTTCATTCGGTGTAAGATTTATCAGTTTTTACTATGAAGACATATAAACACGTCTAAAGACATCCACGTGAATAAGGGCACAGATATTTTTACACTATTTATTTATAAAGTCTAAACACATAACAAAAGTGAAGGAGATGCGACAGGAGAGGTCACCAAGATGTAAACTTTCATAGTGGACTCTAATATACTTTATAATACTTAATTATCACAACTCACCTCACTTTTTTGTCTCGTCTCCAATATTTGTTTATTTTGAAGGGTAAGTACCACGACTTCCGGTGTAGGCTTGATTTACTTGACAAGGTGTAAACGAAAGCTGGACTTTCCCCAAAATCTCCACATAACAATTAAATTATCTCTATGGTGGTTGACTTTCTGATAAGTAAAAAAATTTAACACATGAATACTTATGTATATTTAATACATACATAATATATATTTATTTATTTTACTTCAAAGATTTCAAACAAGTTATTTGTTAATTAATATCAAAAATGCATTTTATGTTCATATGCATAAAAATTGTACAAATTTCTTTCCATAAAAAAACTAAAGCTACAAAATAAATAAGTGTTGAACAAGACAATCCACTGTTCAGCCTGAAATGTTGATGGTTATTATTATTGTTGCTGCTGGAAAGAAAGTTTATTTTCTCAGAGATTACTTAAGTTTGAAGAATCCAGCGTCATGAGATTTCAGCTTTCAGTCCAAGTAAGAAACACCGGAGTCCAGTGGGGTTTTTGTTTGGCTCAGGTGCCTGGTGGTGCTCAGGCTAAGTGAAGGGCCCATTGGCGGGCTCTGGGATGTTGGTGGCGTGCATGTCACGCGTCATGTTGGACTTCTCTTTGAGTTTGGCCTGCAGCAGTGTGTGCTCGACGACACCGAGCCTCACGTCCATCTGAACGATTTCCTGCTTCAGCTTTGTCAAACTCTGCTTGATCTTCACCACCGGAGCTGAGGGACGGACAGAGGCAGGAGGTCAGTGTGTTTGGGAATGTGAAATCTGGATAATAATGTGAGGGGACAACCTGATTTCAATGAGAAATCAGTTTCTTTAAACAAGCTAAACACAGACAGAGGTTCAGTCCAGAAACTCACCTCCATCAGACATGCTGCTGCCTTTCTCCTCCATCTCCTGCTTCACCTTCTCCAGCTCCTCGCTGATCTGAAGCACAGGCACGGAAACACAGTAATAACTCAATGCATCATTTCCAATAAAACACCTAAGAAAAGGACGAAACCCAGTGAACTGTCACAATAATCTGATCGGGAATCAACAGAAACTGGCATCATTCTTTCATCTTCCATAAGAAGTGTGATGAAACGTCCAAATGGATGCGTTCACTGACCTCAGCCAGGACTCTGGTCCTTTTGGTCACTCCTCCACTGGCCTGGTGGTATCGCTCCTTGGCCTGGTGGAGAAAAGATGGTGCAGATTTATGTTTTCTTTTATGTTACATGTTGTACACCCTTCCTGTGTTTTTGTCATTTTCTTTCTTCATCCATGAGCTTCATTACAGCTTCCAAGCTGCGTGTGTGAGACGTGCTGGAATCAAACAACTTGAAATTCAGACCACGAATGAACGTCATCCATCCATCTTCTACCGCTTAATCCCACAGGATCGCGGGGGAGCTGGAGCCTATCCCAGCTGACTATGGGCGAGAGGCGGGGTACACCCTGGACTGGGCGCCGGTCAATCACAGGGCTGACACACAAAGACAGACAACCACACACACACTCACACCTATGGGCAATTTAGAGTAGTCAATTAACCTAACCCGTGCATGTTTTTGTGATTGTAGGAGGAAGCCGGAGTACCCGGAAAGAACCCACGCAGGCACAGTGAGAACATGCAAACTCCGCACAGAAGAGCCCAGACCGGGGTTCGAACCTGGAGCCCTCTTGCTGTGAGGCGACAGTGCTAACCACTGCATTATAATAATAATCTTTATTTTAACGGTGCTTTTAAAACTCAAGTTTCAAATTGCTTCTCACAGGGCAGCAAATTAAAAAGTAGACCAGGATACATAATGTCGCTGGAGAGCAGCGTGATACAACAGGGCAGCGACATAAAATTAAAACCATAAGATAAAAGATGAAACCAATTCCAGTGATGGACAACAAAGGAAAATAACAAGGGATTAAAACCAAATAAAAATCCAATAACATCAAGTAAACAAATAAAATTAGGATAGGCTGACCGTAAACCCTCTGCCCCCTTAGTTTTCAGTTGGGACTCTGTAAAAGATAAAAGACCTCTGCCATGAACAGATCTTAAAGTGAATTCTAAAAGATACTGGGAGCCACTGTAGAGAAGCTAAAACAGGAGAGACATGGTCACACCTCTTGGCTCTGGTTAAAGCCTGGCAGCTGACAGTCTCGGGTCAATCAATACATTTTTGGCTAAGACAAGTAAAAAGGCTTTTGCAATAATCAAGGCATGAAGAAATAAAAGCATGAAAAATGGTCTCTGTGTCTTTAAGAGTAAAGAAAGCTCATATTTTTGAAATATTTCTAAGATGATAAAAACAGGATTTGAGTTGTGTTGCTTAAAAAATTACTATCTAATAAAACACGGAGGTGTTCCACAACCTGCGTGGCTCTCACAGGTAACTGGACAGAAGAGTTCAAAGACAGAAGTCTGCGATCAGGAGTGTCGACAGTCAGTGTCACATAGTGAAGGCAAAACATTTTCAACATGCTAGTCTTTCTGATGAGTGAAGCATCCTGGGCTGTAATTGCACCTGACATCCTGTCACCTGACATCCTGTTGTCTGGATTTGGAGGTGTGGTGCAGATGTTAGCTGCAGGTGAGTGTTTGGTGTTTACCTCGCTGAGTTTGGCCTGAGCGCTGCGGTACTCCTGGATCAGATGTTCCAGCTGGTTGTTGATGTATTTCTCTCTGCTGCTCACCTTCTCCAGAGTCTTACCGATGTCCTCCTGCAGTTTGTCCAGGTAGCTCTGCAGAGACATTCACTCATTTTTCTGTCTGTACATTTCTACTGTACATGATGCAAAACTTAAAATAAGTAAACACTTCAGCCTCAAAGGAACTTAAATCTTGTCATACTGAGCAAATGAAATTAAACAGGAAAAATCTAATTTTATCCAGTGTAGGCAGGCAGGTGTGGTGTTGTAACATCAGCTGTTCACCCCAAAGGTCAGGGTGAAGACAAATGAGCTGAATGTTCCCGGAATTCAAGCATCTCTTGTTATTTCAACCAAAAGAGAGCAAAAACATATTGTTCCTCACAGGACAAGAAATTAAATGGTAACAGACGGATAATTTAGAGCATCTGTACGATGAAAACATTAATACTTTGTGCAGTGAACTCATGGTGTTCGTACTGTAGTACTTTGACATGAATTTTGGATGCTGTCATGAAGGCATCACACAGCTGAAGATCCTTAAAAATGTAAGTGTGCAGAGGTTATTCAGAGTGGATTGTCCCCAGTAATTGAAAAAAGAAACAGAGCGGAAAATAATGCTACAGTCCAGCAGGTGGCGCTAAAGACAGAAAGACAGACACTGCAGTTACACAGTCATCACTGCTGTTATTGATCTTTGAACACACCTTGGCCTCTTTGAGCGAAGACTTGATCCCATCTCTGTGTTGATGCATCTGGTCCACGTGGATCCTCCAGTCCTGCAGACAACACACAGACCGGAGATCAGTCAAAATAACTTAAAACAAGCACACTGGGAAACCACAGCCACATCTCGGTTTGTCATAACGTGAATGAAGAACCAGCTGAAGCTGACCCAGGATTAGAGAGCCAGTATCACCTATAACCTCCTGAAAACAGGTGGTGTTCACCTGAGTCTGTACCTTGTTGTCTGTCCTGATAGTGACTTTGAGCTGAGGCAGGACTCGCTCCACCTCCAGGTTCCACTCTGCTGCATCAACTGTCGACTCCAGAATCTCGTCTGGTTTGGAGGAAGGTTCTGCTTCCTGATAGAGAACAAACAACAGGATAAGTGTGGCAGAATTCAAAATAAAGTGAAAGGGAACTCGAACCGAAATCATTCAGTAATTTGAGGGAATTTAAACCGTCATATTTCCAGGTGAACTCACAGTGTGAGTCGTCCGTAACTTCAGAGCCTCCAGATCCATCACGTTCTCCTCCTCATCATCAGGCTCCTCCTGAGTTTACAAAAACACAAGAAATGTTAAGCAACTTTACTCAGAAATTATAAAAACAGAGCTACAACAGGTTCTAACGACAACCCTACAATGTTTACAGCTCGCTATTTTTCTTTTGTCAAAAAACAAGAAGAAAAATATCTATCTATCTATCTATCTATCTATCTATCTATCTATCTATCTATCTATCTATCTATCTATCTATCTA
>JBBMJY010000006.1:21925887-21951059 GCA_037833715.1 Toxotes lorentzi
TCTATCTATCTATCTATCTATCTATCTATCTATCTATCTATCTATCTATCTATCTATCTATCTATCTATCTAAACCAAATTGTTTGCATTTTCAGGTTGTAATTTGCAGTTCGGCCTCAGTGTGAAGCAGGTTTCCTTGAACACATCATTTCTGAATTACATCAAACTTGACATTCTGCTCAATTTAAACTGTATTCAAAGAAATGTCCTTTCAGTTTTAGATGTAACAACAGTGTCAAAAAACTCAGGATGAGGAGTACTGACAAAAAACTGAAAAGAAGTTCAGTTAGGTTTGGGCACCTACAATCATCTCCTCCTCGACTTTGCTGAGTGTGAGCTCTGCATCGTCCTCTATCACAGACTCTTCTTCTGTGGTTTCTGCCGGGTAGTTTGGTCTGAAAGAAAGAAATCAGCCAGGAGGTCAAAACACAAAAACATGGTCTACCAGTAACATCCTGTCAGGTGTTCATGTCCCGCTCAGTCTGAGTTAACACGATACTCCTCAAGCTAAATTCACTGTGTGACCCCGTGGATTCAGACTCAGCCTTACAGTTAAATATCAGAATCTGACCTGAAAATATCCAAATCTAAACTTTGGAAAGGATCCCAACAGATTAACGAGTAGGAAGTAACCGGCAGCAGGACAAAAGGAGGTTAAAGGTCAAAGTGCTGGTGCACAGGCTCACTAAAATCCAGATGCATGAGTACAAAAACACAGAAACAGAATCAGAGCTAAGGAGCCAGACAGGAACAGTTTGATTTGAGAGGAGATAAGAGGAGAAATGTGTGAAAGTGTGAGCACCTTCTGAAGGAGAACCCCCTCCTCCTCAGAGCCTCCTCAGCCAGTCTGTCCAGCACCAAGCAGACGTACTCGCCTGAACCAGATTTCAGTTTGGAGGGCGGGAAGTCCACCTTAACACCCTGACAGACACACTGACAGGTTAGGAAAGTCTCCTATACTCTCAAGTTCTTATGGTTTAACAGCAGCAATAAGGACTCTGAGCCAGAGTATAGAAAACTGTCAAGTACTAAAGCTGGTTATCAAATGATCACTGAGTAGGATTAAGTAATGTTCATTTGATACTAGTGCTGATATGATACTTGAGTTTCAATACAGGAACCAAAACAACTTTTTTTCCCGTGATACCTCAGATTTGAATTGGAAATTTTTTTTTCTGCCAAAATTTCTAAATATCTAATCTTATAAACCAACAAGATTATGGATCTCACCAGGCATTTGATGCCACCTCTCGTATTATCAAATGCCTGGTGAGATCCATAATCTTATAAACCAACAAGATTATGGATCTTGTTGGTTTATAACAAGATAAACCAACAAGATCCTAAACTCTCCCCAGGCATTTGATGCCACCTCTCGTATTTTCTGTACTTTTGTAGACAATTTCAGTCAATACCCAAATTAAGTATTAAGGTTCAATATCCAGCCTTGACTCATATTTTAGTCCTCTTCACTTTTCTTTGATCAAAAAAAGAAGAAATTTCAGCATTTTAAGACTGCAAAGAGTTTGGGTTTAATTTCAGGACCTATACTCTGTAATACTATACTCTAACTACAGGACTGAGAAGATGTTTTATTGCTGAGAATCACTTACGAAAGCCCTGAGTTCTGCCAGGATGTTGGACACGGTGGCGTTGGGTTCGTCGTACTCCTGAGGTTCGGTGAACGGCCTCCCTGCCGCGTTGATGAGCCACGCTGCGATGATGGTGAACATGTAGAACTGTTCACCTGAGTTGGACGCCAGATATGGACTGGAGACAAAATAATGTCTAAGCAGGGAAAGAGGAGAGATGATTAGAAGGCAACAGCCAGGAAGATTCTTCTTCTTGCGTCTCACCTGTGACTTATTTAGACTCTTGTGATTAATATGTGTCCTGTCTTTCAGTTTCTTTGTTATTTAATGTTCTGGCAGGTGTTTTTGTAATTATTATTATCATTATTATCATTACTGAATTACAGATATGGTTTACCTATTGCACCACTTCAACTTAGAAGATCATTAATGTGGAACAAAGCTTTTCTCTACATTTTTTTAAGTTTATGTTTGAACACACACTTACTACAACTTCGGATGGATAAAGTGAAAATTTCATTGAAAATTGTATTGTAAATCTGTGAGCCTGCCATAAAACAGCCCTGACCTGGCTTCCATAAAACCCTCTGGTTGTGTAACAATCAGCTCAGTTTTTAAATTAATATTTGGCCTAAATGAAACTGCACCGTAAATTTCACTCATTTCTGCTGAAATAAAATCAAAACTAAACAGTAAAGGAGTTTCTCACCTGGACAGGTTCTTCATGTTGTGTTTGGCCAGAACCTCCTCCTCATAATTCAACACCTTCAGCTTTTCCAGTAAACTCTCCATCACTACAAACACCTGGTGAGCTGCTCCGGGACCGCGGTCGTCCTCATCTCCCCGTCTACCGTCATCCGCCATGTTTGCCTTTCACCAGCAGAGAGTCAGACAACTAAATTTCAAAATAAAAATACGAGACCAAATCAGCTCTTCGACATTCTCGTCCAGCTAGCCTGTGCTAGCTTGATTTGTTTGGTTTCCTCTCCGTTGTCAGGCAACCGACAGCTAACGCTAGCTGGCTAAGTAGCTAACGTTAGCCACTAAGAAAATCATGTTTGAAACGTTGATTCACACTCGTAAGTCAAATGTATTTATCAGTCTGCAGGACATCTACACGTCAAGAAGTCAGAAAGAACATGAAAGTACTGAAATCCTCTAAAGTGACTGAATACTACGGTTAGCTAAACTATCAACATCGACGTCAAGTCTTTCTGTTGGGACCTCCAAAATAAAACTTTTCCTGTTTAATCGTCAGTACTTTCCGGTTTAAAGTTTTCAGATTAAAAGCTCAGTAAAATGCACATTTCCTTAGATCTATTGCTCTAGTTGTTTGAAAATTCCCTTTCAATACATTCATTCCTCTTATACTTACCCGATTTATGATTCACCCTTATAAAAATAATTCTAAATGAATACGTTTAAAGATCTAGTATCTTTAACACAAAACAAAATGAAGCACAAAGAACAAATGAGAGACTACACAGAGACACGTTTCTCTTTTTAATGTTAGTTATGATAAATGCTCATACATCTTTGTCACTGTCTCATCTCTTCCATACATTCAATATATTCAACCTCAACACAACCGCACTGAGTGAAGCATGATACACACAGTGTGTGTATGTGGATTTGTGGATTTGTATATGAGTTAGTGAATAATTCATATCTCCTCCTCCCCTGTGGTGAAGCAGGCAGAGCTGGTAGAGAGGGGTGTGCTTGTTTCATCTGCATGCTGCTCCCTGCCTGTCTATGAGCACACAGGTGGAGCTCTCTGGTGACTGTGTGTGATTGACAGGCCTGCTGACTGCCTGCTGCATCGCTGATGACGCTCAGCGAACCGCATCCCTGCTCCACCGACAGCCTGGACTCACCACCAACTCATCTGAACTGAGACACGCAATCGCACAGACAACATGGAGGTGTGGGTGCGTAACTTCCAACAACCACAGAGACCAAGTGCAGAAAAACAGATGTAAAAAGAGGCTCTGTTTCTGTGCAGACTCTCTAACCTCTTCCAAAGGTCCTTTTGCACGATCAGTTTTGGTCTCAGAGGTGAAATCTACTTATTGTTGCTGCCAAATTGGTGTGGTTCAGGTGAAGCTTGTACCTCTGGACGTTTGGCTCCTTACATGTACATATGTTACGGCAACTCAGTGAAAATAAAGAGTTTGGACTCCTGAATAAGCTTCTCGCTAATTTCAAAAGCCGAAGGCTGTGACTTTGAAAGTGGTGTGCTTTTGTATTGACACTGACAGCTTTGGGCTTGTTAGATGATTTTTTTTTCTGCCTCTAGCCTCTGTGCTATGTTGAGCTAACCACATCCACACCCTGTCTCTGCCTGGACACAGCAATTTAACTCAGTTTGTACAAATATTTTTCAAATATAACACAAAAAGAGAAAAAAATTAAAATAATTTATTGGCAGAAAAAAAGATATATGAATTCAGTTTAAAAAAGCAAAATAGCAAACAAAACAACAAATGTCTGAACATTTAAGGTATTTCAGTCATCATCGAGATATAGTAATAAGCAGAGATCATCTTGTATATCCTGTCTTTTGATTGATTGTTAAAATGAAAAGTATCACCTAATTATCAAGCATCACACAGACATCTGACTGTATCTCAACCATGATCTCAACATGTGCTGCAGCAGCTGTTAATGAATCGCCTCCAGACGCCTGCACATCCAACTCAGACCTGAGCGAGTCTTTACACAACCTGTGGAGAAAAACAGAGGCTTCATCTCTGCCCCGGTGAGACTACAGGCTCGGTGCAGCCAGACAGCGTGTCAGCCTGTGGCCTGGCCTCCTTCTTTTGACTTGCCAGCATTCAATGGAGAGGTAATTGGGAGGAGAGGCAGAGGTGGATCCACAGCTTAACCTGAACGAGGCGGTAATGAGCGGCGGCTGCAGGGAGGCCTCACTTGTGGGCCAGTAGGAAGCTCATCAGCCTGCAGGGTGTCAGTCAAAGGCTTAGCTTTATGCACAAAAATAACTGCTAACTGAGAGAATTTCACTGGATGTTGTCTAAAAGGGGCTAGAGGTGACGTTTTTCAGCATTAAATGACCATGTGGGGGTTGATGTGGTTGTCAAGGTAATGAGGGGGATTTATCTGAGGTTGCAAGGTATCTCTATCTCTCAGGCATATTTTGTTTACCTGCATCATTAACCCTCCAAAAACTAAAATTAAGACTGGGGAATCCAAAAAAGACTGGTGAAAAACATACCTGAAACCAGCCGGCACAAATTAACTTGGCACCATCTTCTAACAAGGCAACGTTTACAAAGGGTTTAAAGGCTGTAGTTAGGGTTACCTTTGCTTTAGAGATCAGTTATAAGCCAATATTAAGAACAACTTTTTGGTTTGGGTCTCTCGTACTCGGGACAAAATAGACACAAGTCCTTCCTGTGTGAAGAGGAACATCAAGCAGAGCCAGATGTTTCCCTCCAGAGTTGGTAGAGAGCAAAAACAGAGCTAAAAGAGAGGGAATACTGGACTGAGATTCACCAGGTGGACTCAAACACCACTCCAGGTGATCCGTACCCGCTGGACGAGGAAATAAGAAACGGTGTGCAGTTTCAGCATTTGAGCTAATAAGGCGATGATTTGTCAGTGCTGTGTTGTCTACTTGTTGCTGCTGAAAACAAGTGGCCAAAAAAAAAAAGATATTGCAGCTTTAAAGAGGCAGAATTTCATGCTGTTCATAATTACTGTTGTGTTTGCCCAGATGTGAGATCAGCTCACAGCTTCATTAGTATTCCACGTCCTCTGCCGATATGTCAGCACTAATTTCCCTAACAGAAGGTGTCAGTTCTTTCAAATGCTGGATTTGTCATTTTGGAAAGTAAACACTCTCTTTTTCACAGCGTGATGAGTCATTATGTTCCAGGAAAACCGACTGACAGGCTGATTAGATCCCACCCACTGAAACGCTCCATTCACACTCACTCCACATTGGCAAGATTTCCACATCCATTCAGTTTATAAGTCTGAAGATGTTCCTGAGCAGGGAGGCAGACAGATGCGTTTCCTTGCTTGTGATGAAGTGTGACTACAACTAAATATTTTGAAAAATCCCTTTAGAAAAAAACATCAGTGAATTTTATGAACATAGATGAACCAAGTTCCTTCCACCTGCAGCACTTGTATGTTTTCATGGCAGTTTTTTCTGCCCTCACAAAGTAATAATGGAACAGAGGCGAGCCCTGATGTGACTCCTCTATTAGAAATGATGTGATTTATTACAGCTCTGTGTCTGGAAGCAAAAAGAAAACAGGGCCACCTGTCACATACCAGTGTGCTTTAGACTTTAGAAGTTCCAGTTTCCAGGCTTTTTGACCAGGATATGAACACAACATGGGAGTCATGGCTGAAAAAGAAGACCAAAATCTTATTTTTTTATTCTTATTTTTGACGATCTGTCAAACAGTGTTCTCTTCCAGTTTATATCACAGCAACATAAAAGAAGAAAGTCATTAACAGCATTTCAGACGTGCTCACTTCACTCTGACAGACAAATAAAGTGTTTTAGATCATGTGAATAAACTGCTGGAAGAAAAAAAACAACAACTTCTGTTCCACTGAGAAATGGAACCGAAGAAAAGAGAAAAATCTTCTGAAACAGTGACAAATGACTCGTAATATCTCAAATATGGACAATTCAGACAAATTAAACATTTCCACCTGCTGCTTCTGTGTTGAGGCCAAATTGTTGCTGTTGGAAAACAAACTTCAGTAAACAAACAGAGCAGCAAACGATGAGTCTATTGTCACTCTGTGGTGTAAATGGTTCATCTGTTCACTTGTTTCTTCCTCCTGTGGAGAAAGCTGCTGAAGCTGAAACAAAGTCGTTAAAATCCTTCAGTCAGAGTGTCGATGAATCCAGAAAGGCTGTGAAAGAGCGCCGTGTGCCGAGGACATTAATAACTTGGAAGCATGTGAGGTGTGAAGCTCCTTCAAAACAGCACTGTACAAAATCTAGTTAATTTAAGCACAGTTCAGTTCAGCTGACGCTTTATTCTCTGCCTCCGTTGTGAGTTTGACAGTGCTACACAAACACGATGCTGTTAATGGAAATGTAATTCAGGAGGCGTCACGTGTCTGCATTATGCTGCTCTTAGAAATGACTTGTATGCAAATAGAATTTCAGGCAGAGCTGATTTTTCCAAAATGTAGAAATGTTTTTCAGACTCTCAGTCGTCTGTACTTTGACTTCTTCTTTTGTCAGCTGATTGCTCTTCTTCTGTGGTCTTATATCTGTCACAGTGGACAAAAGAGAGACAAACAACTATCAAAGAAGATTTCAAGGAAGACACTTCCTGGACTGTAGCTGGAGAGTTTGGCTTTTCAGGTGGTAAAGACTGTGAATAAAATCAGAGAAGATGCCTGAATGCTGGTGCAGCTCTCCAGATTCACTCCTGCTCTGTGAAACAAAATGTAAATGTAAATCCTACCTGTCAAAGTGCTAATGCATGTTACGCTCCTGAGAGAACAGATTTGACAAGTCAGTCTGAGGGAGAAAATATCTGCAGCTGCTTTAAATGTTTCTGGCTCAGAGGAAGAAGAGTTCACGCTGTGAAGGAGAAGATGGAAATGTCGTAATGGAGCCGTGGATCAGCAGACGGAGCTCCTCTTTCCCCTCTCTGCACTTGAATCACCCGAGGCCGTTTCTCTTCAACAGATTGCTTGAAGAGCTCAATTGTGCTCAGCTAATGCATAACAAACAGATGGAGCTGAATGCAATCACTCCAGAGTGGCGTCTCTGTCTCTTTCCCTCTGCCTCTCTCTCACAAGCCCTGAAATAAATCAGAACTGTGGTTCTGGCAGCAGTGCTGCTGTGCAGGAGGGGGGACACTGCACAGCACCTCGGTTATGTGGCTCAGAGTCTCACATCTGTCTGAATGAGGGGAAATTAATTAATGTCATTCTGCTCCACTCCTCTGAAGCTTTGATGGGTACAGTTGCCGTGACAACCCGGTAATGTTAAAGCACAGGTGTCCATATTTCTGGAGGGAGGTGCAGGCGGCGGCGGTGTCATCTTTCTAAGTTTGTCAAGGTTATAAAAAGCAGCAGTGCTGAAATTAGACGGAGCAGCTGACAACCTGCAGAGGCAGAGAGCAGGTTAGAGTCTGCAGCTCATTTACACGTGCACAGAGATTCACCATCACATTCAACACGCTGACAGTTCAGTTGTTGAGTTCAGGCATTTAGCCCAAGTTGTTAATGAATTAGCCTTTTGATTCAGTCTGTCCAGCTAAAGGAGCCTGAAGAATAAGTAGTACTTAAATACAGTTTACAGTGTATACAGTATATTTCAAATAATGCCAGGACTATGTTTAAAGTAATCACACAGACATCTAATCAGAACTGATCATGTTATCAATGAAACCCCGCGGGTTTCTTTTCAAAATAAAAGCTCTGGACCAGCAGACATGTATCCTTCGCTCTCTGCAGATAATTTGATTGTAGGTCTGATGGTTCTTGCTCCACAGCTTCTTTTATCATCCCTCATCTTTGCAGGGTTTGTGTTGCAGCTGGCTGCTTTGATTGGACTCTCTGAGGAAATGAGGGCGCCGCTGTTTGTTTTAGGGCCAATAAATTCACACTTGACAAACTGCTGCTGTGACCTCTGGCCACACAGAGACGAGTCGAACTGTAAATTCCCTGCAAAGCGAAGCAGAATGATTGGCATTTCATTTAGAGGCCGACACCGGCGGAGAGGTGAATCTGCGGGACTCTGCTGACTCAGTTGAGTGATCGTGTTTTGCTCGAGCGGACATCAAGTTAGTGATTTAATTTGAGCCTCTGATAGATGAGATCAGCAGAAGATAGAGACAGAGAGGAGAGATGATCTGAGCTTGTGCTGCTGCTGCTGAACACAGGATTCAAATGTTACTGATGAAACAATTACCAAGGATCAAAGAGCCAGAGCTGATGGAAGTTATGATCATGATTACAGTTATATACATTATAATATTCCTCCATGGACTCTTAGAGTGTCTGTGAATGTCCTACATTACACTAATAAGCTCATGAAATTCAAATTTCACTGGACAAAGTTGGTTGCTGTTGCTGATTTCTACGGACATGAATGAGAAATTGGGTAAAATATCAAAAAAAAAAGAAAAGAAAAAGAAAAAAGGCATCACTTCCCAGTACACACGTGTCAGATCACCAAAATTCACCACAACCGTTACCTCTCCAGAAAAGAGGACACGTCACAGGTGCTGCACTTCCTCTGTCTCTGGGACGCACCTGGTGGAGGCTTGAGGCGACATTTCATTACTCACGTTGCCAGTTTGGCAGCTGCTGCAGCTGATGGACTCTTCACTAACTGGACAGACTGGCCAGCCCATTTGCTAACTGGACAAAAAGCATTGGCTCCATCAACTCAAAGGCTGCAAACCGTGTTTCTCCTGTGCTGCAGTTTTGGAACAGCAGAGTTATAATGAATCAGATGCACTGTAAGACGGCAGGTTAGTACGACTCTGAGAAGAAAAATCTGAGAAGAAATGTTGCTGTTGTAAATGCTATCTGGCTAAAACACATCTCCTTCCAGTTTCATAGCCCTTTGAAGATAACTAACACTTTATCCTTGAGGAATATGATGAGGTGGTGTTGTCCAAATGTTGCTGAAGGCTCATAGAGGTTTCATGAGAACTTTATTTATACAAAAACAAAACAAAAGGATTAATATCTGGTGCTGCTTTCACAGCACAGGCCAAAACCACAGCACAGGTCTTCAATCAGGTGATTCTCACTTGAAAACCTTCATTGGATTCAGATGAAAGTAAAAATGGAAACAAAACACAATATGGAGCTGAGCTGTAACATTAGAAAGAAATGAAACCGTCTTAAAAATGTTCAAACTACATACTATCAGTCTACTGCTAAATTAAATCCACTCTCCAGCAGCAATACAGGAACATAAATACGGTTTTGAAGCTATGAAACTAAACTTTAAAGCTATACAGGAAGTACATTTTTCAGAATAAGACACTGTTCTAATGAATAATGACAGCACTATAAAGGGCTAAATAAACTCTAGTGATCCTGATCAAAGCTGTGATCTCACTAACAAACTCAGGACATTCGCTGAACTTCAGAATCAAACTGTGAATATGAAGCAGCAAAAAACAAACATTCATACACTAAAATGCAGCAGCGCACAAACAGCTTTAAAGCCACCAACAGCAGAGCTCAGACCACCTGCAACCTGCAACCCACGACTTCCACCTTCACAAGAGTAATTACAGTTCTGTGTCTGTAACGTGACAATCAAGATGAACTATAAGGGACTGTGTTACTGTGACGTACCACCGGTTAAACTTAAAGCTGCACTGGACAAAGATTTCATCAAGTTAATGTGAACGTCTGGAAGAAAGAAATTTATTTAAAAGTTTACAGAAGAACCAGATGTTTCAGGCTGAATTCTGTGTGTGTGTCTGAAATGATGCACAGACATGTAGAATATTTCCATGTCCATGTCTTGGTTTTGAATATTTCAAAAAAAGAGCTGGAACATGACATTAAGAAAACTTAAGGGGATTTTTTAAGAAAATATTTTTGCCCATTTTATGCTTTTATTAGTTCGCACCAGTTCAGAGACGTCAGAAAATTAGGGAGAGAGAAGCAACAAAGGTCCCCGGGCAGACACCCAGGGTGGTGCTGCTCCAAACTTCATAGAGCAGCACCTGAATCAAAAGTTTCAGAAGTTAAGCAAACGCTCCGTTTGTCAGTTCACATCATTGTAAAGTTAGAGATTCACTGGCAGCTGTTTTAACAGCAGGAGAAACGTCTGACCCAGAGTACATCATCTTTTCCACTGCTTTGACTTCTCTGTCACTTTTGTTCTCCTGTGTAATCCGTCTTATTTTAATGCTTCTCACTTCTAATCGTCTATGTTATTTTACTAACTTTAAATCATTTTCACCTTTGTCATATTGTGTTTTGGGACTTTTGTAACTTGCCTATTTAAAAACACACTGTGGGGCTCTTTGGCCTTGGCAGTGCTACGTCAGGTGTGTTTTGGTCGTGTGCCTCTGTAACTTTGGTTGAGTGTCTCTTCTGCTCATTCTGACTTTTTGCTTGTAAAATTTAAGGAGCTTCCTTTTAAAGGCGACCAGGGTCATAAAGAACATTAAAACGGGGGCGTCTGCTTATTGTTTGTTGCTCGCTACATCTACAAACAATCGCCACAGAAATGTCGACGGAGCTTCACGCGTTGCTGTAAGTCGACTAAGAACCTGTATTTTTCTTCAATAGTCATGAAAAATGTTAAGTGAAGCAGTAACTATCACAGCGTTTGTGCCGACTGACGCAAAACAAAGCAACCCCTCCTGACCAGACATCAGCCAGCGTGAGCACAACGTCAGGCCGAACGAATGAAGCTGAACATTTCTCATCCATCAGGTAACGACACTTCGATTCAGAGCTACGTTTGGCTTCGAACCACGACCAACTCACTGCCTGTCGTGCTGCTGCTGTTCTTCTCTAGATAACTTCTCATTCTGTGTTTATCCCACATGCATGAACGCAGCGTGAACCATCAGACTGTGCTGTTTTCCGAGTTTCTGGCTAATTCTCTTTGTCTGGTGCAGCTTTAATGTCTGTCTCAGCCGTCGCTGATGTCGTGTTTAAGCACCTCAGAGTTTTCTCTAACGTCATCTCCTTCTGCTTCTACTCTTTTGCGTACAGAAACCAGTCTGACGTGGAACACGTTATTTTCTTTTCTCACCAGGTGTCTCAGAGACCAGCTGAGGCCTGCTCCCACCTGTTTCACCTCCCTGCTTTTGGCAGTATGTACAACATCATATGTACATGCAGATAAAAGATCAAGACACAAACTTCAGATCAACATTCATCGTCTTTTCTCAAAGTTAGTCAGCCTCTTGCCGTCTTTCTTTTCCTTGTAGCCATCTTGTGCAAATAAACCTCAACCTGTTAACAATCTCAGGTCTCTGAAATTTGGATTCACAAACTCATCAGTCACTTCAGGAACCTTTTCATTTAAAACTAAACCTAAATTCTTCTCAGTGCATTAAAGATACAGATTCTCACGTTCATGTCTGAGGTTGTATCAGATCCAGTGGTTTAAATTCGGATTATTACAACTGTCAACAGATAACACTTCATGGAGTATCCTGACTTGAATTTGCAGATTTGATAAATAACTAGTTCATATAAAGATATGCTTGGTTTCCGTACAAACATCTCAAGAACTTCTTCCGTTTAAATACAATCAAACTATTTCAAATGTCCATCATTGTTGTCGACCAATCACAGACCTTCTCTCTAAATCCTGGGTATGAGTGTCCCGCCTCCTCTTCAAGTCAGTGCTATCTTATTACGCCTGATCTACTTCCTGTAATCCTCCCCTCCTATCCGGGTGGCACTGGCCTCCTCCACGGGCCCCTCCCTCTTGGTTTCCAGGCCAACTTCAGTGTAGGCGACGCCTGGGCGGGGCACTCCCGGCTGCTCGCCCTGGGCCTGGATGTGGAGCTCGGGGTCGGCCTCGGCGCCCTCCTGGCCCTCGGCGACAGCTCTCTCCTTCTTCAGCTTGATGCGGAAGGTCTCTTTGCTCGGCGCTTTCTTGGCGATGTTCTCCTTCAGCCTTCCGCCGGACTGCTTCAGCCGCTCACCGGCCTGGTGCATCTTCTCCCTCCGCTCGGGCGGCATGACCTTCTCGCCCAGGTTGTGGAACTTGGTGCCCAGGTTGTCTTTGGTTTTGCTCATGTTCTCCTTGGAGAAGGCAGCCTTCAGGGACTCCGTGCTCTTCACGACTGATTTCTTGAGGCGAGCAGCTCGTGAGAAGTCAGTATCCTCCACGCTCAGGTACTCTTCATCAGAGGAGAGGTCAGCGGGGATGTCGTAGGAGTCGGGCTCGATCTCCAGTCCCTCAAGGCCAGGTCCTTTAGGAGACTTAGTGACGGCCACTGATGGGACCTCTGTCTCACCCTACAGAGGAGAAAATAGACAGGACACAGTTTTAACACCTGATGTTCCCAGATATTCACGGAAAAACACGGGAAATCAAGACAAAATAAGACCAGAGGGAAACAACAAAGGCTGCAAGACACAACTTGCTTGAATTTACTATTTATACCAAGGTTTATACATCTCCTGTTGTATTAGGCCACGATGGGCAGTGATTAAAAAATAAAACTTAAAAGAAAAGAAAAGAAAGAAACAGCCTCTCTGGCTCAGGAGCGTTAACACATTGTTCAGGGCTGGTTAGTCCTGGTGCTGACTGTAGTCACACCAGATAAAACAGCTTAAATCAGCTCCTTTTGTTGTGTGTGTTACCAAGTGAAACCAGATCCAAACAAACAGTGTTTGGCTCCTGTGAAATGAGCTGAGTGGATTGTGTCAGTATATTAATTTTGATGTATTTGCAGCCGTTCTGCCCACAGTCTGTTGACGTGTCTGAAGTTCGTCTCACTAAGTGGCAGAAATTCAGAATAAACTGATGTGTCGTGAACAAACTCGTCTTGAGCTGTGAGCTCTGTGAGTCGAAAGCGTTGTCGCTGAATACAGTCATGTAGACATGCACACAGCATGTCTGACTGACGTCTCCCTCTCTGGCTGCACCTGTTTATGCAGGACACCTTAAACATTTATCATTCAGCTGTGGTGAAACTGGTGAGCTCACTGAAACTCACTAACCCACTAAGTGAAAACACCTGTGAGGGTGGGCATTACCTTCACGCACTGGACCTGTATCTGTACTGGACGCAGATGAAAGTGATCCATCTGAAACATCTGACTCTGGAGAAGATCAAGATCAAGGGAACAGGATTGTTCCCTAAATGTTAAAGGCCTTTACAGCTGATTTCTGCTGGATTTTCAATCTCAACACACCCCTGAATCTTCTTCCGTCTTGTTCCTCTGATTTGCTCTTTAAAGTTTTGCTGCTGCTGATCAGTTAATAAAATGTTACAGAGATGAAACCGATATCCGTCTTCTCATCTGTCTCCTCTGTCCATTAGGAATAAATTACTGTGCTGCTCACCGACATGACGGAAGCTCAGATAGAAAACATGATATTCCTCTGAGATACTCAGTCAGACCTGACCTGCACCGTCTTCATGAGATCGAGTTTTTCTATTTTTACAGATGAGAAGTAAGTGAGACTCATTCAGACAGGAAGCTGCTGGCAGGAACAACACCTGCAACTCAAGATGACCGGTAATAATAATGACACCATCTGGTTTTAGTGTGTGTGTGGGCGGGTGATGGTTCATCCACCTCTTTGTTTACACTGAAATATCTCAACAGCTGCTGGATGGACTGTGATGAATTGTGGTCCAGACATTCATGTACACATCAGCTGTGTATGTGTGTGTGTCTCAGACATTTATGTAGATGTAATCTTACATGTCCGTCAGTCTGAATTGTGTTGTTTTACATTTACATTTAAAGATGATGGCGTGTGGAACACATAAAAACACTCATTCTAAACAATGATGAACGTGAGTTTGCGTGAAGGTGATTGTCTCAGTGGGACTGTGTAATAAACATCATTAACACGTTCATATTGAGGTAATACTGAAATAATAACCCACCCCTTTATTTTATCATATTAAAAAAAAGCAGGATTGTTTCCTGATGACCAACAGAAACACACCCGCTCCTCACAGGCCTGCTCCACCTGCTGCACCCTACAGGTGACTTTGGATGTGAAAGCCAATTAATCCTAATTAAGCTGCAGCCACCTGCAACGATCACACTCATTAATCAGGGAGGAGTCATCAGAGCGCGTCCAGACACTGTGGATGACACAATAATTACACCGGCAGGGAATGTGGGTCATGTATTAATAACCTCGGGTGGTGCTGATGCAGGAGAAGAGACGGGCCGGCAGGATGTTCAGGCTCAGGCCGCTGAGACCGAGACCACAACCATCAACGGAAACACAGCACGAACACCGACACTGATCCACCACTGATGTTAGTACACACACACACTGAGCAGAGTGTGAGCCACACTCATCACACGTGAAGCAAAGAGAGACGAACACGAACACGAACAAGGCCACAGACCCACAGATGAAATGACGTGTAGAATATTTCCATTTACTGAAACTTTTCAACTACGTGTTTTAATCATTAATCACATAAAACTGTGAGGAATGCTTCAGATGAACACATTCAAGTAGGTGTATGGTTTTAAATACTTAGATTAAGAAAATGAGTTTAAGACATCATCATCCTCATCATCCTCATCATCAAACCAATTATTTTTCCTGTTTACAATTCTTCTGTCTGGAGGAGGATTTGGCCTTTATTTGTCAGCACGTAGAGAGAGAGACAGGAAACACGTTTACGACAAGGAACAAACCATTTCTGACTCTTTGTAAACGATTAACAACATTAGGATCAATAATTAGAAAACGTATGAGCTGCTCGAAAATCATCAACACAGCCTTTTTATTTGCAACACACACAATAGCACTGATATGTTGACGTACAGGGGAACAAACATACAAACGTCACACCTGAGCAGGTGTTTTACATGTGTGCGTGTGTGTGTGTGTGTGTGTGTGTGTGTATCCATGTAGTTTCCAG
The DNA here is from genome assembly GCA_037833715.1 of Toxotes lorentzi. Classification (NCBI taxonomy): domain Eukaryota; kingdom Metazoa; phylum Chordata; class Actinopteri; family Toxotidae; genus Toxotes; species Toxotes lorentzi. Next base: position 21,941,051 of record JBBMJY010000006.1, read on the forward strand.
GTAAAAACTGGATCAATTTTGGAGAAATTATCAAGAACTTTCCTTCTAATTAGCTGTGTTATTAATTAGAGTGTTATGAAACGAATCAATGTTGGAAATTAAACTGTGCCCCTGCAACAGTTTCACAGAACTTGTAGAGATGATGGATGTTATGCGGTGTCATGGCAACGTTCTCTGGGTGACCTCTCGTTTTAACTGTGTGTTTGCCTGCAGACAGTTTACCTGTCAGTGCTGCACAGCAGAAATATCACAAACTAAAAGCCATTAACTCCTCTACAGTCACACATTGTCCTCTAATGTCCAGTGCTGTGAGCGGCAGTGGAGGCGGAGCAGCCCCGGGTGTAAAGCAGCAGACATTTATCTTTTTCTTATTACTGCCCACTGCCCTGGCCTCCATTATTCAGCTGCTGGTGACGACTGTCTCTAACAAACCGCTCGCTGCTTCCTGTTAAATGGCCGCGGCTGCAGCTCTATATTAGGAGATGAACGGAGGCCTCAGAATAACCGACAGCACATCAGTCATGAGGAAACTTAACACTGTGACTGTCTCCTCTGCAGGCAGGACGGAGAGAAAGGCAGAGCCGCCCGGGACCAGACTCAATGAGACCTGGACTCACTCTGCAGAAATACAAGGGGTAACATGTGGAACAGCAGGCAGAGGGATTAGAAACTGTACTGGAGCTTCATGGGGCATCTCTGTTGTATGTCCAGAACACAGAGAGGTCCGGGACATGTTTAGCCTAGCTTAGCACAAAGGCTGGGAGCATTTCCATAAATCTGCTAAGAAGTCAGAGAAGGAAACTTTCCTGAGAATCCACCCTTCCATCATCCATAACACTTATCCTCTTAAGGGCCGCATGAAGCCTCTGTCCACGACCTGCTCAGCAGCAAACAGCAGAAAGGGGAACATCTAGGTATTCTATTTGATCTTCTTTTATCTTTTGCTTTAGGTGTTTTTTGGGGGGCGGTCCTTGCAGCAGCAGGTGAGGATGATTGACACCCCTCCTCTCCCTGTATATTGACCCCTGCGCTAAGCTGCCATGTCAGACCCTGATTCTGGTTGACAGCAGTTTATAGCGTGTCCCTGCTGGCAGAGAGGGAGAATGCTGTGATCCCAGAATAGGTCTCTCTGTCATGGATCCACAGCAGCTGTTAGCAGCACATAGCGCTCCGGTTACTATTCTGAAGTCTGGATGTTAACGAGGACAGCATCTCCATCTCCATCACAAAGTGACGGCTGAGTGCATAGATGAGTGTTCATCTCTGATGAGTAATATCATCAAGCTTTCTATTTAAAAACAGAGTCCCATAATGACCTGGATGCTGTTTCAGAAGGTTTTCCAATCCATTACCACAGGTGTAATCAAGGTATTTTAATGTGAATTAAATGAATTTACATTAAGAATTTTTATGGATTATTTGCATAAAAATGAAACTGGACAAAAAAGTATTTTGCTTTCTCATTTCAGAAAATTATATTCCTGAATTTTCGTATGTTCCCCTGAATGAATATAGCCTTGCCTCAAATTATTTCTTTCTTCGTGATCAAGTGTATATGGTGGATTCAGAAAAACAACCTTAACCTTATTTTTGACTCATGGTGAAAGTGTAGCCCTCCGCGAGCACAATTCAGTTTTCAGTAAGATAAATAAGGAAATTGGAAAGCTGGATATTGACAGGGACACGCACCATGTGAGTATGATGTCAGCTAAAATGGTTCTGACGTAGTTTGTTTGACAAAGCTAAAAAAACGCATAAACTCATTTTTCTGTGTTAGTTTCTGTTGTGCTTTATCGGTGCATTTGACCAGATACATTTTGAATTAATGAAAAATGTCCACACTGAATGTTTCTGATGGAGGCTGCAGCTCAGACGCCTGCAGCCATGAACAGACTCGGATCCTGGACCATTAAAAGTCCTCTGAGTTCACAGAAGTGTGTTTTTCTGTCTGACTAGCTGCTTCCAGAGAAAATCCCACTCAACTCCAATTTAATTCTGCAATAAATACCGGATCAATGCAAGTGCCCCTAAGTGTCCTCCCTCACTTTGAAATGACGTTTTGTGTCTGTGTGGAGAAAAGACACGTGGCCTGGTTCATTTTCCAACCCCACATGTGAAGAGATGATCTCTGCATGCAAATGTTGCTGATTTCTGAAAGCACTTAAAACTGTCTGCGTTCATCCAAATCTAAGAGCTCAGTATGTGAGTTTCAGATTACAAATAAAGCTCTGAAGTGAATCATCTTGTTTTCATGTGTTTCACCTGACCTGATTAAAGTCATTTGCACACTGGAGGAAAGCGTGCCCTCTCAACATAATGACGATGCTTTTCTATAAATTTGCCAGTGTTCTGGAGTCGATGGCTCTTAAGTGTTTGAACTTAAACCACCCTTCATTTCCTCACACTCCTGCTCGGCCTCTCACTGCATCCACTGCTTAATGAATTGAGTCACTGAGTTCATTTGAGTTAAACGCTCGCTGCTTGCTCGTAAACCAACACCTGGACGTTCAGTCCAGATAACCTGAACCTGATAATCCAGAGCTGCGCTACCTTGACACACAGTGACTGCTTCTTATATTGACTGAATTCAGAGATTCTTATTTGAGCTTTGACTGTGTTTTTTAAACGGTTAAACCTCATCAGATTCTTATTGAGAGGGATGGATGTTCTCCATAAACACACAGCTTCTTTGCAAAAGTCGAGTAGTTCTTTGTCTTTTACTCATCGTAGCAAACTGCAAAAACTTTATTTAAATTTCCAAGACTGAAGTCCGTTTCTCTGGCAGCTAACAGTCCTTGAAGCTCCAACCACATTGTATTTGCTAAAACACACCCACTGTTGAGTGATCCTATCAAATCTGAAGGACCTGATTCAATCCCTGTGCTAATTTTAACTCCCTGACATATTCAGTTTCATCAGGAAATGCGTCACATTACTGAAGCTAGAGACGCACTAACTTCCATTTCACTGATAAGCTTTATCACACAATGAGGACTGCAACCAAAACCTTCACCAGTTATAAATTAATCTAGTGGTTCCAGGTCTCACTGCCCTTTAAAATGACTCTTTTTCTTTTTGTGGCTCCTCATCCCAGGTTGCATATGTCTGTGCCCGGTGGCCATACTACATACCGCAATGGAAAATTATCCAGTGATTCACAAGCAAAAAGCAAAAAGAAAGAAAACTTAGTGTAGCAGAAATGTCAAGCATCTTGTAATGCCTCAGATTTATCTCGCAAAGTCCATGTTGGAAAGCACCGAATTAACTGGATTACCCATCATCACCCTCTGCTTACCTGGTAGATGACGACCCGGAACTTGTTGCGGGTGAGCAGCTCATCCTGTGTGGATTCAACCTTCTTGACTCGTACATTCTGCTTCTCCACACGCGTCCGGACCTCCTTGACGTTGGCGCTTACTTTGCGGGTCTTCTGCAGAAGCTTTTCCACCGTGCCGCTGGTGTCATTGTGGTCCTTGGCCAGCTTCAGGACGTCACCCTGGATGGTCTTGATGTTGTTCTCTAGCTCCAGCTGACGCTCTTCCATGCGCTGCTGGCAGGACTGGACGTTGTCAATGATGCCAGCCACGCGCTCCAGCAGCGACAGGATAGTCAGGGCGCTGATGGGGTTTCCAGCCTCATCCTCCACCCCGATGATCTCCAGCTTCTCCTGGACACCCGCCGTACGATACTTGTGTTGATCCATTGCAGCGTTTCGATGAGTTGTGTCTGGAATCTTAAATGTCTTGCTTCAAATTTGTTGAAACTTGATTAAAAGTGGCAGATGTGCGGTTTTGTTTGGGGAGGGGACCAGAACCGTTGGGGTTGCCAGAAGGCAGACCGGAGAGTGGCAACACCCAACCGTTGTGACCCAAACTGAGGTCTGGGGACAGGAGAGAGGGGAAACTCCACCTACCCCTTTTAAAAAAGGCTTCAGGATCCAAAGGGAACCTGAATTCAGCCCTCACTGGGATGAGGGCCAGGCGATAAAACTCAGAGGGGAGCGGCAACGCTCACACGAATCCCCCCAGCTAAAAATAAAAGCTCTTTGTAAGGCGACACTCGAACATTTTGGGAAGGATAGAAAATCCCCACCCGGGTTGGACCCCACCCGGGTCCAACTCTGCTTTGTTAGACCCACGCAGACTGATTCATAATTTTCCGTTATTTGCTCATACGTTCACGCAGCTGTGAAACATGTACATCAGCAGCAGCTTAGGAGCCATTCTGCAGCTCTGCAGTGACAGTTGTCTGGTCTGATTACACAGGGCTGGAATGTTTTTGGGGATTAAACACTGCAGCTCTGCCCTTTTTACTTTTCCTCGGGGAGCAGAGTCCAAACATTGACTGAGTCTGAGATCTGAAGCTCTTTATAGAGACGACTGACAGAGCGCCAGGAGTGACACGCACTCTTCTGAGCTGCCACTGTATGGAAGGATCTATTTATCCTAGACATTATTTTTGTGCTATGAGTAAAGTACATGTCTCAGGTGATAGGCTGCATTTGGTGGAGTGAACAATTGTGTCTTTAGTTCATAGTTTGACAGCATGAAACCAAAGTCATGAACCTGCTTTGTCATCTATTAATAATGTATTGAAAAAGGTTTGTTGTCCATAAATACACACGGCGATGTGTTAAAAATAACACAGGCCTACGCTCACAGCCGCTCTCCTGAATTCTGAGAGGATAAGTTTTCCTCAGTTCCTTTCACACAGTTTGTGCTGCAAATGTATCAGCTGTACAGTTAGCATTGTGTTAGCCAAAGTGAGCGGCTAATCACTTGAATCATTATATCTTTATTCTTAGTCTTTTTATTGCTAACGCAAGCAGGTAAAGCTAATTACATTTTCTCAGTTTGCCTTTTAAATTGCATGTTAGACCCACAGCGTGATGGACACACTGTCTGTTGGCATCAGAGTTTACATGACGTTGTTTGAGGAGAGCCTGCATTGGTAATATTAGTCCTATCAGGCCAAACAGCTTAAAAGCTGCGTCTCATTTGGAGATGATGAGGAAGCATCTAGAAACGAAGAGGAGATGGAAGTTTCTTGTGTTTTTCTGTAATTTACTGTTGTGACTGACCGACTTTTTCATGTGCTCTTGTTGAAGTGATCTCTGCTTTCACTGATGTTCAGTGCACAGATCCACCCGGAGCTCTCCTGTGTTTGAGGGAGGCACTACTTCAGGATCAGGGAATGACCGTGAACGTTTAATGAATGAACGTTGGATCGTGATGGAAGTTTTTTTTACAGTGTGGTAGTTTGGAGTTGACTGATTGCTGAATGTGTTCGACTGAAACCAGCAGCTGCTTCTGTCCCTGAGTACCCGCCCCCCACCCACCACCTCCAGTCTATAACTCTATATTTACCCGGGCAGCGTGCCTGAGGCTCCGGCCCTGGCAGAAATGAACGACACATGTTGGTTTATTTTCACGTGGAGAGGTGGGGACCTCTGCTCTGCTTCTGGCTTCTGCAGACGAGAGGTTTTTAATTAGATGGAGCATCACTTTATGACTTAGCCCCTCCCCTCTGACAGGTGGGTGGAGGCTGATAATGATGACATGGCCACATTCACCCTCACTCACTGCCCTTGTTTTCAAACTCCCACAGCTTATATACGTGGCGGCAGATGTTAGAATTATTTTTGCTCTGATCACAGATTCAGTATTTGAAGACACCTCAACACTCTTAACATTTACGGTTCACGTGCTTCTGCTAACAGGGCTGATAACTTTACACTGTAACACATGTTACAAGAAGATGGCGTACACTGTTTCATGATAGTATTCACACACACACACACACACACCATTAATCCATGAGTGGTGTCAGAGCAGTGAAACACAAATGAAAAACAAAAGGAGGACTTGAATCATCTGCAGCTCAGTGTACATTAAAAAAAACATTTTTTTATTTTGGCAGAGACCAAAAATAGCCTCTCACAGTCTACATGCAGAATATTAACATGTCAAACACATTCTAGTCACATATAGAGAAGTTACAGCTGCGATGGTCGACAACAAGTAGAAACACGTCGCTTGGCGGAGGGGGTGGGGGGCGGGGGCTGACCTATGACCTGTGTACGTTACAGAAAAATTCCTGTGACAGAAAATAAAAACTATTCACACACAGAGAAGACGAACCTCCCTGAACCCCAGCACAGCCTCAGAGTTTCATTTCCTCCTCCTCAGATACTCCAGTTCTGGATCAGGACCCTCCATTGCTGATCAATGCCTCTACCACGCACGCTCAACAAAATACAAATGATTACTGAATTAACACTTACACTTGCTAACTTACACTGGAGAGCAAAATTACTTTGATATCCTTCTACCTTTGTTGCCCGTTAGCTGGTGAGATAAGTAATAAAAAAATAAATCAGTGATATTATTAGTCTTACTGAATTTCTCGTGAGCTAATGGACGTTCAGGGCCCAGTGTACTCTGTCAGAGGTGCTTGTCGGATGCTCGGACAGTTTCCCCTCTCCCCACATGCCGTCTGTGTCCAACCGTCTCTGAAACTGAGGAGTCGACATTCACACCCACGTCACACTGCGATTGGACAGCTGCATCTCGCTCTCGTTTCGCTTGTTATAAAACTGGTTACACAACCAAGTCCAACACTATGAACACTATGTCTGTGTGCTGTCACCCTCCCTCCCCCCAGTAGAGTTAATGCATAGATAATTGCCATAGAAGGTCCTGATTCATCAAACGCTGCTCACCTGTGTGATTTTTGTATTTTCTTGGTAGAATTTGTGCCGTTGGAACAACTCAACTTTAAAATAAGAACAGCAGATACTTGTTACTCATAAAGATTTGGCATTAAGGGATTTTCATGGCAGCTCGCACTTAGAGAAAATCCACAGTTCGACTTCTGCCTTCAGATACAAAACTCAGAAAAGATTTCTCTGACCTCCAAACTACTGAACATGGCAGATGCAGTGTACGGCTGCAGTAATGTGAAGGATACATTTAAATAAAATGAACACCAGGCAGTTTATGATCACAGCGGTTAAAGGTGTCATCACTACCAGGGGAAGAGTTTGCCTGTGATGGACTGACCTTACAGTGACTGGTTTGTTGTAAGACATAAATTCAGATGTTTCATCAGAAAGGTGAAAGAGAGGTGGAATTTATGCACAGTGCAGTTAGAACTTTCTGACAAACTGCAAAGACTCGATGGGACTTTGATATAAAACTCATAACTCCACATTAAGAATATAACAACAGCTTGTGTTACAGTGAAGTCAGGATCACATGGGCACAACACAGAAAAGGCATTTTCATGAATGGATGTACAGTTTCCATAGAGACAGTGGTCTGACTGTAGTTCGACCAGATGTGCAGTCACAGCTGCTGTGCGACTTTCTTCACACAGTGTGTGTGTGTGTGTGTGTGTGTATGTCTTCTCTGTTTAATGCTAAGATTTCATTACATTATTACACTGAGACTTTAATGATAGTGAGTCAGCTGCAAACCACTAACATCTCTAAGACGTGTGTCTGATCACACCTTCATACCAGAGAGAAATGAAGCATGATTCAAATATTGCCCACAGAATTATTATGGGTTTTTCTGTGAGGGATTCTCTGTGCTTGGAATGTCTCACTGAGGAGCAAAGGCTAAATTAAAATAAACATAAGGAAGAAAAGAACATTTTTCTTTCACATTCAAAGAAAAGCCTTGATTACAGCTTCTCAGCAACCAAGACTTCATCCAGTTACATGAAAAATATCACGTTGACCTCAATTCACAAAGTCCTGCAAACCCCCAAACAGTCGGCACCCTTCCTTCACAATCCTCCGAATTTCAAAACATTTCTGCCTCTGAGCGTTACAATCAACACGAAGCTGCTCCTCGTTAAAGCAAAAGTGGTTTCAGAAGAACATACTCCACAGTTTACCACCGTCAAAGATGTGGACAAATGTTTTTGTTTTCATCAGATTTTAAACATTACACATTCCTTTCATTAACACACACTGACACCTTCCCGCTCAGCATCCTCTGTTCCTCTGTCCGACTTTGGGATTCCCACCGCCCTCGGATCTCGGCGGCTCTGAGATGGAGACGGTGTCAAAGCCTTCAGCTTTTCTTTTTAAAAAGTTAAAACTACACCACAGTACACAGTTTTCACAAGTCATGCGAATATACAGGAACTAGAATTTAGAAAGCAAAGTTTACAGGAAAAGTTAACATAAAAACCTTAAGTAAAAACTACCTCCAGGAAAATAATTCTAGTAATAATAATAAATTATTAGCTTGTTTAAACACAGTGAAGTCTTTACACAGAATTTCATACCAAAGAATAAGTGTAAACATATCTATATCACTGGCTGGCCCCTTCTCACCTCCTACCAAAAAGGACAAAATACAAAAAATTAAAAACAAACTGCATTTGGTGATCAGCTGCACATTATTAGTAAAAAGTGATGCAGAGAGGGGCGTAAAAATAACCGTTTCAATAAATAGCACATTCCAGAGGGGCGGACATCACTCTGTTAGCCAGTTTACCAGAGGAACCATATTTATAAAGCATTCAACGAAACCTCTAACGAAGCACAAATTAAGACATCACACATGGTAACGATGTAAAGTGACAGCGGGTTTCGTCGATTCAGCTCCTTGTACTTGGTCTTGCGAAAAAAAAAAGAAACAAACAAAACAAAACAACCAAAATTATGACTGCACAAATAAATGCGCCACAATTCCATCTAAAACCAATGGAGAGAAAATAAGGCCCCTTAAATAAATATTCTCATTCTTCTTTTTTATGGTTTCCCAGGAGAAAAAAATTAATATCACACATCTACTGTTAAAAAATGGCATTTCCGCGCAGTAAGAAAAAAACTTATCAAAAACAACCACCACCAAACACGGCTATACCATCCTGGAGTTAGTGTCCGAGGAAAAGTGTCCAAGGTTTTGTTTTTGTCGGCGACCTCTGTTGTTCTTTGGACATTTCCTAAAGAGATGGAGAGAAAGATTTTATTCTGTGTCGGTTTCTAATTTTCAAATATTTCAAACGTTTCCATTGTTTCTACGGTGCCTGGATATCTATTTAAGAAGCAGGGAAAGAAAGAAAGAAAGAAAGAAAGAAAGAAAGAAAGAAAGAAAGAAAGAAAGAAGAAAGAAAGCAAGAAAGAAAGAAAGAAAGAAAAAGAAAGAAAGAAAAAAGAAAGCAAGAAAGAAAGAAAGAAAGAAAAAAGAAAGAAAGAAAGAAAGAAAGAAAAAAGAAAGAAAGAAAGAAAGAAAGAAGAAAGAAAGCAAGAAAGAAAAAAGAAAGAAAGAAAAAAGAAAGCAAGAAAGAAAGAAAGAAAGAAAAAAGAAAGAAAGAAAGAAAGAAAGAAAGAAGAAAGAAAGCAAGAAAGAAAGAAAGAAAGAAAAAAGAAAGAAAGAAAAAAGAAAGCAAGAAAGAAAGAAAGAAAGAAAAAAGAAAGAAAAAAGAAAGAAAGAAAAAAGAAAGAAAGAAAGAAAGAAAGAAAGAAGAAAGAAAGCAAGAAAGACAGAAAGAAAGAAAAAAGAAAGAAAGAAAAAAGAAAGCAAGAAAGAAAGAAAGAAAGAAAAAAGAAAGAAAGAAAGAAAGAAGAAAGAAAGAAAGAAAGAAAAAAGAAAGAAAGAAAGAAGAAAGAAAGAAAGAAAGGAAGAAAGAAAGAAAGAAAGAAAGAAGAAAGAAAGCAAGAAAGAAAGAAAGAAAGAAAAAAGAAAGGAAGAAAGAAAGAAAGAAAGAAAGAAAGAAGAAAGAAAGAAAGGAAGAAAGAAAGAAAGCAAGAAAGAAAGAAAGGAAGAAAAAAGAAAGAAAGAAAGAAAGAAAGAAAGAAAGGAAGAAAGAAAGAAAGAAAAAAGAAAGAAAGAAAAGAAAGAAGAAAGAAAAAAAGAAAGAAAGAAAGGAAGAAAGAAAGAAAGAAAGAAAGAAAGAAAGAAAGAAAGCAAGAAAGAAAGAAAGAAAAAAGAAAGAAAGAAAAAAGAAAGCAAGAAAGAAAGAAAGAAAGAAAAAAGAAAGAAAGAAAGAA
>JBBMJY010000006.1:21951159-21976797 GCA_037833715.1 Toxotes lorentzi
AAAGAAAGAAAGAAAGAAAGCAAGAAAGAAAGAAAGAAAGAAAGCAAGAAAGAAAGAAAGAAAGAAAGAAAGAAAGAGTTTGACACAAAACCCGGAGAAACAAAGCTGCCACAGTCCCCAAGTACAAAGTTCGGCTTTCTCTGGTCTGGGCTCCCGTCTGTTCCTGTGTTCTCATCAAACGTCATCAGTCACTGCCTAAGAACTGTTCCACTTTGTTCCACTTTGTTCCACTTTGTTCCAGGTTGCTGGTGAATGCACTCTGCAACCGATTTTTCATCCAGTTCTTTGAATCAAAAAAAAAGTAGACAAGATAACGAGAGAACCGTTCTGCGTGCTCAAGTTCTGGTGAATTTCCTAAGAACATGAGTTGAAACTTGGTACTGTGTATTGAGACAAGTCTGAGGTTTCCCTGCTAATGATGATTCCTCCTGTTAAATCAGTGAATTAAAACTCTTCTCTTCTCTTTTATTTTCTTTCTTTCTTATGAGCTGAAGATAAACATCATAAACATGCTGAGAATATTCAGTGTAGTCATAATGAACTATTTAAATATTAACTAACAATTATTGATGATATATTTAAGTCACAGGTAATAATTAATTAATGAACAAAAAAACAAACAAACAACATAAAGGCCTTAACTAATTTATACTTTCAGGGTTTAACCCCTTAAAAAACACAGAGTGTATTCTGTTTGTTAGTGAATTATAAATTATGGTCCTTTTAATGAAGAAATGAAGTGTCAGCTGTTTCTGTAAAAACCCATTGTTTTCTCCTTGAACTGACCTCAGACCTTAAAATATCATCCATTCACTTCGACCTCTGACGTAAACCAAACCTGTTTTACTCTTTGAAATGATCATTGATTGATTTGTCAGATACTTTAATTCAAGCCTTTATTTAAAGCCTTTAGAAATGAAGTTTGCAGTTTTACCTTGTGATGCACATCACCACAGCGACGATGATGGCGATTTGCACGGCGCCGATGATGGCGGCGATGAGGACGTAGTGCAGCTTCTGTCCACTGGGAACCACGTAGAGGATGTTGAAGTCCTGAGGCTCGTCACACTGTGGACCTTTGTAACCTGCATCACATCTGGGACATGAAAGGAAGAGATCTGTGAAATAACTGAACACGTCTGAAACACGTGTGCTCATTCTGGGAATAACTCAGGGGGCTCCTCATTCGGCCACCTCAGGGTTCACAGTACATGTAATGACATACTGTTTCTAAATGAACTCAAAATATCTTTGACTCCTCCGTTTGCTCATCACACACCAACACAATAAATCTGCAATAAGCCAGTTTAGTGTCCTAGTTACAACACAGGTGATGAGCGGTGGTAACAGTAAAAAATACCAATGAAGAAACAGGATCACGGACGCACCTGCAGGTGGCCATGTTGTACTTGATCTCACATTTCCCGTGAGCGCAGAAGCCGGCGTAGCTGTCGGCGCAGGGGATCGGCATCCCGGCATAGAAACCGTCACCGTGATCCAGACCTGTGGTCTCTGAACAGGTGGAAGAGGAAAAACAGATAAAGGATGAGAGACATGACACAGACAACCTTTCCCTGAAGACGCTGCTGCAAACTGTTCTTCCATCACACGACTCAGAGGAATTCGCTTCATAGTTTTCTAGTTTTCTGGCGTCAGTTTGATGAATAGACATTTTAATATCAGCATGTTTCCAGACTTTGTTCCTCATTAACTACATCTGTCGTCATCCACCCATAATCCTTTGTGTTTTAGTGTTTGGTTGGACTATTCACCGCTAATGATGAGTAGCTAAACTGAAACACCAAATAAAAAGAGAATAAAAAAACTTTTTTCATCCACACGAACTGATGAATACGTCCAGATTTTTTAACTTAAAGCTTTTTAACCGTGGTCTGTGTCCAGCTGTTCGTGATAAAATCATGTGGTAAATGTTGAGAAATAATAAACCTGAGGTGTTTATTTATCCACTCGAAGGACGCGTCCTCAGAAGAGGGGCGCGGGGTCTTTGTCTTCCTCAGCTCTTCTGTCTCACATCATTATAGTCAGAAACGTGCTGCTGCGTCCTTCACTGTCTGTGATGTTGACAATGCAGCAGTTTAATCCGATCCTTCTATTGTCCGTGTCTGAGTCCAAGTTTAAACTGGGAGTGAAGGAAGTGACAGAGCTGAGGAGGAATCCTTCCCCCGAGACGTTTCAGGCAGTGGTTTCAATGTGCAGAGCGAGCTGCAGATAATAAAACCCTCCGGATTCTGTTTCATCTCCTCTTTGATCTCCAAACACAACATTTGCATCGTGCAGCTGGATGGGTAACGCCACAAAACGCTGCACTAATCTGTGTGTTTATTTGTGAGACATTACAGCGTCTCACCGAACTCGGTTTGAAGGACAGAGAATCCTGAGTGTCAGCGGAGATTCAGAGCTGCTCTGTTTTCCCCCCTCTGAGGACATTATTGTGTACTAAGGAGATTTTCATTACATTTTATCCTTCATTTGCTGCTCCTCAGCAGGTTCAGACACCGGTGAACAGGCTGCAGAGAGGCCACGCGACATTTTACCATCAGCTGCATTAAAGGCAGGGAAGTAGATTTACGGTGGAGTTAAACGACGTGAGTAAAAACAAGCACAAAGTCTCAGAGGTCGTTAATGAGTTGAGTGATTTTTGTCCCACATGGTAGACGTGCAGTTCCAGGCTCTCGGTCCAGATCTTGAACAGATCCTTGTTGTGCGGACGATGAACTGTGTTAACTCTGGAGATCCTCTCACACTGTACAGACTGCACCGTAGGTTGGATTCCTGCAGGGCCAGACGTGCTCTTGTGGACCAGTGTGTTTCGGCTTGTGGCCTTCGTCAGGGTCAAACACTCTGGTCTGCCGGAGTTTTGATCTCTGCAGATACACCTTGACAGTAGGTGAAGTTGTGTATCGCTCAGCTGTTTGCAGTTTGAGCAGGTCCACAGTTTCCCAAGACTTCTGTCAAATGGTCGGGTACGAAGTTTTAAAACAAACAAAATGAACTATCAGAACTGAATCTCATGTTTTCGACCCGTCAAACGACTTTTTAGGTTTAAGTTGTGAAAAATGACCCAAATAGGTAACTTCCTTACCTAAGACGTTTATTTTGAAAGAACTGCTGTCGTCTTTCTTTCCCAGTTTTTCTTTATCAGCTGTGGAGGAAACAGACGGACAGAGTCAGTTACAGTTCCAGACAGTTCCAGTTCCACTTCCTCTGAATCAACATGGTGGAAAACGAACAGATTTCAGTCTCTTCATCACCTGAACACTTGACTTCCTGTCTGCTGTCTCCTAGTGTCTTTCCTAATCTGCTCATTGACTGTGTGTGTGTGTGTGTGTGTGTGTGTGTGTGTGTTGTTTACTCTTCATGACAGACTGGAGGATGTTTACTCTCCATCTGACTCTCACTCTGTTTGTCAGAGTCGAGGTGGTGATGGGTCAGTCTGAGCCTCACGGTCCGTGTGTGTGTGAGTGTGTGTGTGTGTGTGTGTGTGTGTGTGTGTGTGTGTGTGTGTGTGTGTGTGTGTCACATGGTGGTTGGTGATGACAGAACAAACAAACAAACAAAGAAGCAGTGGGTTTGGTGTGTGGTGGTTATTTTTCTGTTGACAGGCTTCATGCGTTCATGCTGTCTGCTGGAGGAGGAGCTGCTGACACACACACACACACACACACACACACACACACACACACACACACACACACACACAGAGCCTAAAATACACAATGAAACAAAGACACACACTCATCCATTTTTAATGCTCCATCATTCCTTAGGAAATATTGACAAACTCTCTCTGTCTCTCTCTCTCTCTCTGCTGCCCTCCCCTTCCTCCCCCTCCATCTCTCCTCCCATCTCCATTTCTTCCTCTCACACCTCATCCCTATCATCATCCATCCTTCTCGTCTCCTCCTCCCTTTCTCCATGCCCCTCCCTCCTCCATACTTCTCCACCCGTTTCTCTCCTCACCCACGTTCTCTCCCCCCTCTCCGTCCATCTTTCTGCGTTTTGTGTTGCCAGAGAACACAGAGAGAAAACACAGATCAGAAAACAATCTGCTGAAGAAGGAATAGAGTAAACACTATCAGGCCAAAAGTATATGGACACATCAACGCACACAGAGAGACTGATGCATGCTTTTACATCCAGCATCCAACTAATGTATATTTACATTATCAGTTAATCACCGGATGTTTTTTAATTGGCTGATTAATTGTTGTCACTATTTTGGCTTGAAAAGTGACTGAAAGGATTCAAATCGAGATTAAATCTAAATACTTGCCGGCAGATTTTTCAGTTTATCAATTAATCAACTAATCATTTAAGCTCTAATGGTCATTATTTATTTTATTTAACCATTTATTATATTCATATCTTAAAATGTTCTATTCCCTCTCATTGTCTTCTACACATTCATCTAATCTTATTTTACTGATTTACTTGTTTCATTATTTATTAAAAATCTTTTATCTTTAATCCTTTAAATCATCAATATTTGTGATTTCCAAGCTGTTAAAGAACCAAGAAGCAGCTTTGAATTTTCAGACAGTAAAACCAAATTTATTTGCTTCGATCGCTGAAATCAAACCCTTTGAATCTGGTTTGTGGTGTCTGTGTTTTCCCGGTACCTCAAGGAGACAGCAGATCAGGAGAGAGGGCAGGTGCTCCTCACCTCAGGGTGCTAGACACCCACATGCCCCCCCATCCACCTACCACCTCCCCGATCCAATCAAACGCTTGGTCACCGGCCACCTTACAGCCAAGACCACTGACAAGAAATCCATAAATCCTGCCGGGTTACCGTCTCCTGCCAACACCCAGAGAGAGAGAGAGAGCTGAGAGTCTCCTCTCAGACGGCACACTGTGATTCAAGGTGAGTCCATCAACATAAATCAGATCTCAGAATAAACTGGGAGGATGTACTGAGGCTGGAGGAGCTCTGGGTGTTGGCACAGACTCTGAAAAACATCAGACGGCAAACTGTGACTGCAAATGAGGTTCGTACCTGACGCCCCAAACATTAATAATATTTAATCTCACCATACAGATATAAGGATCGATTATAACACGTGACCTCATGGATCAACAACCAGCACAGTCAGATACTGGTCCTTCAAACCCAGTGAAAGACATACAAATACATACTTACAGGGCCATGAAGGTGAACAGGTGCTGCACCTGGGTATCAAACCTCATTACATTTTCAGTACTGACTGAAACGCATGTTGGTACTTTAACTACATTTTTGAAGTACATTTTGATGCTTTGTAGTTTACAGTATTTCTGACACAATTCATAAACACAACGATTCAGTATATATTTATTAATATTTATGACACTCTACAAATATGTAAATGTAACAGGAGCCTTTTATTTTGCCGAGGCGTCATGTTTTTAAACGGGATGCTGCCGTTACTGCAGCTTTTTATTTGCTTTATTTGACCTACAGGAAAGATGCCACGCAAAATTTCACTGTACCTGAGTGTAATGACAATAAAAGTCACTGTACTCTGTTTTTACTGAATCCATTTCCAGGCCAGAACACCTGATTTCTGTGAGTCACAGAGGAACATGTTTACATACAGAATAAAGCTGCAGTCAGTCTTGTCCAAATAATTCCTCTGCGTCAGATGAAAACAGGATGTGAATTAATGTCTTGTGGAATCAGAGCTCAGCTCCCATGGAAACAAACTGCATGCTTGGTTTGTGGGTTAATTGAAAACATTGGTGATTAGACACATTAATTTGTCTGACACGGTTTCAATAATGAGGCTGATTTATGGCAGAGATGAAGCGGTCACAGTTGTGCAGTCAGCAGTGTTCAATCCTGCATTTTACTACATCAGCAAGTTAATGTGGAGTAATGACCTCTGTCTACAGCACTTAAATAGTGCTGGAGGTGGAAGAATTAAACAGCAACAGTGAGGACTAATATCTGGGATTCAGGGAGACGGTTCAGGGATTTAGAGTGAAAAACCTTTTTAAAGTGTGACAGAGGCAGAAAACGTTCTCAGGTCTCACCAGTAACATTTCCTCTCACAGTGAAGTGTGTTTCCCGGTGGATTAAACTGTGTACAGCAACATTATTCATTAGAACAGCTCCACAATCACTTCGATGGCGCACTGACTTCTAACAGGGAGAGTGGTGCCTGAACCCTGTTCGTTCACTATGCAGCTGAGGTTCAGATGTTTCTGGCCAATCAGATCGGCCGAACGCTGACTTGACCTGAGTGGACGGCGTGTTTGCTGCTTCGCACTGAGATGATGATTGTGTGTTTGTTGCCCGAGGGATGAACAGGCTTTGTTTTCTGTACATGAGCCGTAAACTTCGAGTGATACGCTGCTTCCTGAGTCCTTCGCCGCTCGGACTCGGAGCCCTGCGGAGTTTAATGAGCCTGCGTCCTGTAAATTACGATTTGTGGCAGCTGCTGCCGCTGCTCAGCCGAAGGTAGATAGTCGTGCTTTAAATCTCCACTTTGGGCCAATTTCGCTGCTTTCAGATCAACTGAAGAAGAAAAGGAGGGAGGGAAAAGAGGCAAGACAGAAGTACGGAAATAAGAAAAGTAGAAAGGACAAAAGGAAGGAAACAAGGAAAGAAGAAATGAAAGAAAAGAAGGATAAAATAGGGAAATAAACAGGGAAATGACATGGTGAATTATTGAAGAGGAGTGTTTTTAGCTTATAGGCTGCAGCATGGAAAGTCCTCCTGCTTGGCTACAGCTGCTCCTGTTTGCACTGTACAGACCCAAACCAGCTGGATTTCTCTGAGGAGGGGGTGAATATTACTGCCAGATTCAAAAATCTGTTCAGGGCACATCCAAATAATGTGTTCATCTGTGTTTACAGCCCTAAAATCTAAAAATCGAAATAACTCAAAAGTACAATGTTTCCCTCCAAAGTGTGGCGAAGGAAAAGCTGAACCTGCGTTCTGAAACTGAATCAAAGGAACGGTTTCACTCTGAGTGTTTGAGTCTGAACTGAAGAACCACGAAGGGTCTCTAAGGGTCTATAAAATGCTTTATGGTGGTTATGGCGGCCGTTTTCTGAAGCTCAACAAGCCTGGATGATGGGATTTTCCAATTTGGACTCAATAAAGCAGAGATAGAGGCATCAGCAGGTAGATTTATGTGTCTGTACGCGAACTGAGGAGGCTGATCTCTGCTCTCAGACACAGCCCGGTCAAGGTCAGAGGTCGACACGAGATCAGCGAGGGCTGAAAGTAAATCCACGGAAACCAAACTGTTTACAGATCATCATCAAAGTGCCAGAAAATGTATTAACAGAACAGTTTCAGTGAGTTGTGGTGCAAACAGGTTAGATTTATGTTAAAAACACAGACAGGCTGTGTAAGGACAGAAACGTCCAACAACCAAAGACGAAAGAAGAAGAAAACCTCAAACTGAGATGATACAGGAACAAAATGAAGCTGACACTGAATAAGAACAGTGACACACGTAGTGACACACATCCCTGTTCCTACCAGAACATTACTGGCTGGACCGTGCTCACTGGAAGTCTCTTTCTTCAGTGAAAATCCTTGAATTCTCTCCTCACTGGTTAAACATTATGTTGGCGTCAGAGCCTCACACTTTGCTTCCGGCCGGCCGCCACGAAACCGCATGGGGTGTTTTAAATCCTCTGCCCAGTTTCTCATGAACGTCAATGAACAGTGTGATCATGGAGCATGGAGCCGCACCGCCATGATGGAGACAGGCCAGACACAAACACTGTACAGGAAGAGCCTGGTGATATTTAGTATTTTTGTTGTTGTCAATAAATTAACCAGTCAAACACAGAAGTGATTCTACTACTGTTCAAAGCCTGATGGATCCCATTCTCCTGAGCCTCAGAGCGTGAGGAGCCTCAGAGTGACAAGAGGACAAACGAGGCCCGTCCCAAAAACATGAACAAAAGTACAATCAATTATATGGCCAGGGGTGTCCACATACTTTTGACCACGTAGTGTAAGTGTATGCTGGGTAGTTTTAGTTGCTCAGCAGCTGCACATTCAGGTGAGTCTGTCTATTTTCATTTTCATGTGCAGCTGATGAATATTTTCAGTTATTAAATACTACACTGAGTTACACAACAGTTAAAACATCTCCCATATGTCTGCTGACTGACTGATTTAGGGAATAATATATAACATAATTTACACACACGCTCTGTTCAGCCATACCTGAGACCTACCTGACATGAAAAATGTTTTAGCAGAAGGAAGCTGACAGAGCAGTGAATCAGCAGCATCCTGACTCACGGTTACAGCTCCACACACTGACAGATACAACATGCTCTGCTTTCTGCCGTCGCTCACTGAGAATATATATATATATATATATATATATATATATGAAAAGTCTGAGTCGTCACCATCGAAGGCTTCATGCTGGAGAACGTACTGACGTTCACTGTCATGTTCATGAAACCAGTTTGAGACAACCTTTGCTTTGTGACATGATCCATTAGAAGATGGTGGCCCGTGGCCACGAAGGGATGAACATGGTCAGAAACAACACTCACACAGACTGTGACATTCACACCATGACGGACTAGTATTCAGATCCAGAGTGAGCCAAGAAATCAGCCACACAGCTCCTAATAAAGTGACTTGTGGGAGTGAACCGTTCTGTTCAGGCTTCACTTTAACCCGGTGAACGCAGCACAATCCTTCAAATCACAGCAGCATGTGGAGAAACCCACAGCCTCACTACAGTCTACAGTTTATGGTCAGTTAGCTGAGAGGAGACAGGTTATGATACGATGAGTTTGCCCTGAGCAGCTTTAACCTGATCTCATCACTGTCCTCCAGAGTGGTGCCGTAAATCTGCTCCTGCCCCCTCCAGGTCAGATGATGTGTTTCATTAAGCTCTTACCGGGGCACCTGCCCAGGTGTTTGACGTCGATCTGCTCCTGCTTCATGCACGACGCCTCTCGGACCAGACAGGGGTTGTTGTAGGAGTTTCCGTCAGTAGCACACACTGGGTTTTCATTGTGCCCGCTGCAGTCGATGTTACAGATACACCTGAGGAGAGGAGTCATGAGTCAGGACTGGTTCTGACAGACTAGATGAATGTTCTTCAGTCTGGAGCCTGAACATGGTTTTGTCACATCAGCACTGAATCATTAGCTGAGGCACATTCACTGTGTTCTAAATGAAGACGCAGCTCATTCATTTTCCTCAGTCTGGGTGTCTGCAGATTAAAAGAAGGGCCTTTTTTTAGAAGATCCAGTTCAAAGCAAATGAATCCACAGAGCCATTCTCACAGAGTGAAAATAATCTTCATCTTTCCCGATGTCTCACTGTGAGAGGTCTGTTTCCACCAGGGCACAAAGGTCACAACTGGTGGAAATGCAAAAATCATTTGGTTAAAATCAGAGCTGCAGAACAGCCTCCGTCTTATCGCTTGTTTTGTAGTTACGTTGTGTAACGGACCGATTCTTCAAAGGGTTTGTGTATTTAAAAGCAGCTTGAAGTGTATTAGGGAGGTGACACTTAAACACTGAAGGTGCTTTGTGCCCTGTTGTCTCTCTGGTACTGAACATGTCAGACAACCTGAGATCAGCTGACTGAAAGCCTGGTCTGCTGTTACAAGTCAAACACTCACCACACGTCCTCTGAGTCTTCATCACACTCTGCTCCATATTTACATGTGCTGCACTTGGTGAACTTCTTCCCAACGTCAGAGCCTGAACCTTCATCGTCTGTCAGAAATAAACCAACACAGAAAAACAATGGATCAACACAAGTGTTGTTTAGTGTTTCCAGGACAAACAAACTGTCTCACACTGAATCACATGATGATAATAATAATAATAATAATAATAACACGTTTTTAAAGGAAACTTTACAAAGAAGAAGCTCCACACAAAAGCAGAGCAGCAGGAAACACACAGATTCAGCTTCTTGGTCTCGGCTGCACTGCTCTGCTTTACCAGCTGTGGAGCTTTGTATTTTTTTATTTGCCATCCCTGAACAACATAATCAGTTTTTTTGTTATTATTATTTTTGCACTTCTTTCCAGAACAGCAACTTGATTTGGTTTCCAGAACAACCTCCAGCTCGCATCAGCATCTGTTCCGGTGAGCGCCGCCGTGCCGTTAACACTGATGACACCATTTCTACCACGGCTCACACGTTTTTCTATCAGACACCGCTGAGTGTGTGAGCTGACTCCTGGAGCTTATCGGCCAAATGGAAACACAGCCACACGTTATCATCTTATGATATTATTATTATCATTACAGGGGAAGCGTTTAATGCCATCTCGCATGACGGCATCCATTTTCCAGCAGAGAGCGAGTTCAGAGCAGATGAGAAGGTAACAACCAGAACATCAAATATCAAAGAGCCGCAGGAATTACTCATGGCTGCCTTTCATCAAGGGAGCCATTTTCATGATTCATCAAGTGTAATTTTGTCGTGTAATAGAGGAAACGCTCAGCACCATCAAGGGGATTGAAATGAATCCACAGAGAATGACAGGAAATGTAATGACTGTCCTGCACGCTGCAGAAATCCACACCTGAAGTCATTAACATTTCTATTCAACCTTCTTAAGTTTGTTTTCCTAAAAAAGTGAAATGGATCATCGTAGCTGTTTCCACTGCAGTCTCATAATCTCTCTTCAGAAAGGTAAATAACAGAAAAACATCTGGCAAACTTCAACTCAACTACAACTCAAGTTACGTGATAACAAAAGAATCATGACACAGTGTAATGATGATCTCCACACCCACAGACACACCTCCCTCATGCTGACAGTAAAATCTGAGTCTGCAGAATAAGCAGGGACTTCAGCCTCCAGGTAAACGTGTGGAGGAGAAGCAGAAATAAAAAAGGAACCAGAACCTCAAACTGTCCTTTAGTACGTGTTCTTATTATTGTGTCCACACCTTCACATTCACACAGAGCTGCATTAGAAAGAAAAATGGGGAGGTCTCACTCTGGTGCAGATTTCTTTTCACTTATTGTCAGAAAAACAGAACTTTAAGAGCAACAACATGATTTAAATGACTTGAGAGGAAGGACTCTGTGATGTGTGTGTGTGTGTGTGTGAGCATGTGCACGCCTGCTGGCTGACAGATCGGCCTGTGGTGTGCACATGTATTGAACACAGAGAGCTCAGTCGGGGCTCGGAGGCTGCGGATCGATGGACGAGGATCTGCAGCAGAGAGGCTCTTTGTTTCTGCAGGACTCAGCTAACAGCAGGATGCTGCTGCTGCTGCTTCTCACAGACTCCACCCACAGCTCCTCACACAGTGTAATGAGGATGTGCTGCTAATTTATGTATTTGTTAAGCCACACATTCATTGATACTGTTGATGTCATGTCGCTTTACTTCCTGCTCTGACTGAACCAATGACGGTATGCTACAGCTGCGTCTCAGAGGCTGACCCGAGCGGCTTCTTGATTTAAACGCTACTCAGACGATTCCGACCTTTGACCTGTTTACATCCCTGAATACAGCAGCAAGTACAAACAAGGACTGTACTTTTAGAACAGATCTGAGGTGCTTATACTTTACTTTATAGTTACACTGTAACTATAAAGTTTATCATTTACATCATAAATGAAGATTTTTGCATAGAAAGGATTTTTAAAAACTACTACACTGATGAAGTCTGTGAAATACAAAGGAAGTCATAAACATGAAGATGAGTTACCAACATGTTCAGCTTTCGTCCAAGTTCATGTTCATCTCACATAACAAGCGTCGTGTTTTCTATCTAACGATATGGAAAACAGCTTTAATACTGAGAGCTGAGGTTTAAAACATCTTCTCTCTTCTCAGAGAAACACAAACTGCACTGAGCATCTCCACCTTCATCACAGCTGCTCTGTTTCACCACAGCTTATTCTGTCAGCCTCTGAGGGACAAACTGTTTCACGCTCACGTCCTCACGTCCCAACATGACTTCGTCCTCAGCTGCAACAAACTTCTTCCTGTGATCCAAAAAAAAATCCACAACGGTGGCACATGACGACGATTCTCAGATGATTCACAGCAAAACGTCCAAACAACCCCAAAAAAACCTGTCTCCTCAGAGACCGAGGCCGAGAGCCGTGACGTCACATCATCACATCATTTACATCATATCAGCGACACACGGAGCAGACACACACACACACACACACACACACACACACAGGATAACTGTCAGATCAGGATGGAAGCTGAGAGCAGCTGAAACAAATCATGAGAACACGTTCAGGCCTCGTCTGTGGTGAATCATGTAGCATAAAGGTAAACATAAACATAAACATCTCTTCCAAACTAATCTGCATTTGTATCTAAGTTTTGTGGGAAACATGATGCTGGACTATGTTTTTTTTAGTCTTTCACTCAGTGTTTTGTGAAAGATCACAGAAACCTTTAATCTGCTCCTTCCAGCATCTGTTTTAGTTTAAAGGAAAAAGCTACTGAAGAGT
Source organism: Toxotes lorentzi (assembly GCA_037833715.1). NCBI lineage: Eukaryota > Metazoa > Chordata > Actinopteri > Toxotidae > Toxotes > Toxotes lorentzi. The sequence goes on from JBBMJY010000006.1 coordinate 21,963,602, forward strand.
CGGTGCTTTTCTAAAAACAGCTTAAACCAAGCACAGCTGAAGGGTCGAGCCTGGAATCATGGCGTACGCCAGTCTCCTGCTCAGTCTACAAAATTATTTCAAACAGACATTTGACCTGTCAAAGCTGAGCCTGACCTGTAAGATCCAGGTTTTCTGTAACGCTGTGTGGTCGTTACGACCTGATACCACTCATTTCACACCATTACAGACACACAGTTTATCAGTGCTGTGAAAGCAGAACGTTACACCCTCAACACCTGTTAGAAAACGTTCTGAAACGCTCTGAAATGTGTCACATGACCCGTTGGTCCCAGGAGACAGTTTCACAGGTAGATGTTTGTTGGTTGGCAGGTGTGTTTGTGTTTGGAGAGTAAAAGACAAACACAGAGCAGAGAGCTGAAGTCAGGAATCACCGGATCATCGACTCCACCCACATGCAGATGGTGGAGATACCGTCTCTCCGGAGGCCGCCTCCAATTAAACCCCCCCAGCAGCCATATTAAACAACAAACACTGTGGTCTGCGCTCACAGATGGTCGCAAAATGTCTCTGTTGCCAAATCTGGCAACAGCGAGGCTTTCAGCTCGACTCCCCCGAGACAGAAAATATCCCTCCGCTCGTCACAGAGGAGCTGATGCAGAGACTGAGAACCTCCACATGGCTTTTAATAGAGAGGTTAATATTCAACGAGGGGGGGCGGGAGATGACGGGAGAAGAGGAGACAGAGGAAGAATAAACAGACACGTTTGGACCTCAGCAGTGATTAGTTTGCTCATATCAGAGGGACTCACAATACAAGCACTTACTGTTTGTGGAGGGCAGATAAAGATTCAGCTGTAACCGATTTGTGTTTGACTCTCACTCACACACATGAAGCTGGAAATGAAATCTTTTAATAGGCCAAAGAAAGAAAACACACTCACCGTCTCCGTCTCCTGAACCGGAGCCAGGATCTGTGAAGACACAAGAGACACAACAACTGTCAGCTCTGTGTTAATGGACTATTATTAAACACTTCTGCCCACAGCATCTGTAGGTCTGCTTCTTCTCTGTGTTCTCTGAAACCTTTTGAAATGATCTCTGATAAAGACGTTTTATTTTAACGGCTTCCGTTCATGTGCTCGTGGATTCATCTTCTTCTGTGTTCAGACAACCTTCACCTCAGGGGCTTCAACATAATTAGTCACAGGAAATGAACTGCGTATCAGTTTCTTCACTTTCAATAGTTCAAAATCAACTACACAAAAAGGGCACAGCGCTCAGAGGTGAGAGGAGCCAAAGGATTTCTCTCTCCTGTTAATCCAGTGCGTTCTTATTTTGTCGGGGCTGAATCTCAGTGTCCTCTTGTGGACACAGCAGCAGCCGACTCACTACCAAACCTGTGGAGGTCGGGAGTTAGTGACAGCTGCTGGTTCTGAGGACGGACAGCTACAGGACCCGAAACATCGGCACAGACATTTTCAGCCTGAATGTTTGAGATTCTTTTCTTTTCCTTTGAGTTTTACAGCTTTGATGATTCAGCAGCAGCAGCTTGTTGCAGCTCTAAATCTCCTCCGACATATGGATCATACTCTTTATCCCGCTGGAGCATTTCTTCCAGATTTAACTATAGAAAAAGCAGCAAGCAACATCTGTCAGTTGTTTACTGCAAACATTAATATGTTTAATATGGAAAACGCTGCACACATGCACAAACAGTTAACACAACAGTGTGAGTTTTTATGGGGAGCTGATGGTAAACACACACTCGCTGCGCTGGATGACAATCGACAAGAAACAGTTCCAGCATGTAATCTCACCTCAAACCACAAACCTTCTGATGAACATCTCCTGATTTCACCCTCTGAAAAACAAAATGCTCAACAATTCCTTTAAAGTGAACCTGTTCCAAACCAGAGCAGATATTATCCTCAGTCCCCAGCGAATAATAAACTACACAATCAAACTGACTGGATCAAATGCATCAGATCAGTCATGATCAATCATCAGACTGGAGCCCATGTTTAATTTTTCATGACATGAATAACTGATAAACACAAACATGCAGAATAATGTATCTAGTGAAAATGAAGAAACACATATTTGTGTTCTGCATCAGGTCCAAAGCGTCCCGGAGCCTCGGCGCCGTCTCGGAGCCTCGTTGGCTCAGATCTGCAGCTCCATCAGGAGATGGACGCTGACAGAATAAATCTTGGCGCAGCAACCTTGAATTAAGAAATGGATGCTGTGTTTGGAGTTTCTGGCACAGTGCTGCTGCATTAAGAAATGGACCCCGGCCGCTTTGTTCAATTAAATTTCACCTTTAGCTGCAACACTTCTTTACAAAGTCATGATGAGCCTGTTTTTCATGGAGAAGGAGGAAGAAACGGTCTGAGAGTGAGTGCAGATATTAATGATTCTGTCAGGATGATATTGACTAAACGTTAAGTCTGGTTTCAAACTGCAGGATGAACTCTGCTCTAACTTCTTAAAAAGAGAAAACTCTTCGTGGGTGTGGATAATGTTCATCTACTAATGAGTCGAATGTTTAAGTGGAAAGATTGAAAGTCTCCTTTCTTTATCCTTGGAACAGGTTCTGAAATCAGCAGGTGGAAGGACCTGATGAGGCAAACTAAAACTGTGGAGGAGGCTGCAGTTCATGTCTCACATTTCCACCTTCTAATCAGAACTGAACAAAGTAAGACTCTGAATCAGAACCTAACGACAGTCCCTGGACTGTTTTCATCTGCTGGATGGAACCTGTTGGAACGGGACAGAAGAAATGTGTACAAATAACTCCTAGGACAAAAAAAGAAAAATCCAAGTTTTACTTGTTTCTTGCATAAATATAATATCTGTGCAAGAGGAGGGAAAGAAGATAAATGTAGGTAGAAAAGTAATAAGGAGAGAGAGCAGGTAGCCGAGCTGCCACTTTTTATTCAAACAATTTATCTCATTGAAATTTGAATGTTGTAAAAATGTAATATTCAGTCTGTGATGATTGTAAAATGTCTGTGGTTTCATCAAGCCGATAAAATCGAGCTGTAACTGAGCTGAACTGTCGATCTGAAAAGACACAGACTCCAAATGATGAATAAATATCTTCCTGAGAAAATATGAGAAAAGATTTGACCACGACGCAACAAACTCGTTCTCATTTCACACAAACTCGGCCGCAGCTCAACAAATCAAAACATCCTCCTGTGGATTAAAACTCTTTGTGGCAGCTGAAGAATCAGATGCTGCTGCAGGACAGAGTCAATAAAACCTGCTGAGGAAATTAAAGATGGCCGACCCTGTGTTTAATGAAGCAGCCCAGAGCTTTTACTGCAGCTCCCTGCTTCATCTGCTGCACTTCAAATATGGAAATCACTCTGCTGTTTCTAAAGCTCTAAACATCCTTAAAAAGTTTCACCTAGTGTCTCTAATGTGAAACGTAAAGGACAGAAAAATGAGCCCTCACATAGTGAATCATGACTCAAAGCACAAATTTCCCTTCACTTTTTGATTTTTTGGCTTTTTCTGCCTCTTTTGAACTTCGTTGATCCTGACAGTGATGAACAGAGGCAGGTGTTTCAATTGAATTTATTACCACAAAACAGACCCTTTAAAAAACTGATTCTGATGTTTCAGCAAAAGCAAACACACAGAGGTCACTGGTAACACCTGGAAACAGAATGTGTTTCAGAAACAATAATGAAATTCTGTTTATCTGCAGCTTCAGAATGAGTCTCTGTTCATTTAAAGGGTCATTTCACACCAATTCCAAATAGAAAATAGGCACTTCAGAGTTAAAGTTCATTTTTGGCCGCTGCAAAAAACTGTAACACCAAAAACAAATCCATCTGCATGGTTTATGATTAGAGGAAGTGAAAAACTTCACGAAACAATCCCAATGCAAGGTCGACTGCAGGAATGCAAAAAGAACTGGGAGGAACCTGGAGGAACCCGGAGGCTCTGGAGGTTCTGGTTCCTCCAGGTTCTGGTTTCACTTTGGCTTTTCTGCTCCCAGAGAGGAAGGTTACTATTGAATGATTTCTGCAAAGCTGTGACTCGTGTCACTGAGAAGAGTTCAGGTTATGAGAAGCTCCAGGTTAAAGAGGAGCAGATGCATAAAGTCACTTCCTCTTCTTTAAACCCACTGCTCTCGGCTGCTGGAGTCTCTCTCTCTCTCTCTCTCCCTCTCCCTCTCCCTCTCTCACCCTTTCTGTCTCGCTCTCTTTTTCAACAAACTAATAACAACAGGAGTTTAAAAGAGTAATAACTCTGGCCTGAGGGTGGTGTGGAGGTTCGGACCCTCAGCTCTGAAGCTGAAGCCATCGCTGACCTGTGATGAGATCCCAGCGAGGACGTTCAGCCTTCCTTCCTCACAGTCTGCTCTCTGAAAGCAGCCAAATCTCTGCATTTCCTCCTGCTCGGGGAAATAAACTCAGCCGAGTATTTGTGCTGCCGCTTCGGCTCACAGCCGCTGAACGCTCCAATTACAGGAAGCATAAATCTCGGGGAGAGGAAATTGAAGAAGGACAGGAGGGAGGCGAGTGAAGCGGAGGGCACATCGCGGCGCTGGATCCCCGGTGTAACGGGTAATAAGAGCAGAGCGCCGGGCGGTGCCTCCTGGGAAATCAGGCCACTGCCCCTGCAGATGGAGTTGACCGCCACCACTAACACCACTGCTGTGGTGTTACTATAAGTTTCCCCAACACATTTCTCAAGAGTGGGATGAGAACATAAACCCTGACTGGCCTGCAGAGACGCCTGGATCCAGAGAGTCCCTGTTAGCGCTTTGTTTCTGCCTTCGTACGCGTCTGATTTATGGCTGGTGATCATCAGACTGTGGAACATTAAACCAGCAGGTTTCAGGAAATAAAACCGGCCTCATGACAATGAGGCACACATTATACAACCAAGAGTGTGTGAACACCTCTGTGCTTCTGGTCTGGTCTGGTTTGGGTTTCTTAGTTTCAATGAAGCAAAAATATTTTTCTTCCAGCTGTGACGTTGTAAATATGTGTTCTGATCAGTACAGGGTTACTGGGTCAGGACTGGACTTCTGGATGAACCGGGGCTGGTCTCAGCCTCGTCATGATCCAGCTTCCATAACATTTAACTCCCCATCAGTGAGTTTACATGTAGCTTTGCTATTACGACGGGACCTGAGGGGACCTGATGGGACCTGAGGGGACCTGATGGGACCTGAGGGGACCTGATGGGACCTGAGGGGACCTGAGGGGACCTGATGGGACCTGAGGGGACCTGAGGGGACCTGATGGAACCTGAGGGGACCTGAGGGGACCTGATGGGACCTGAGGGGAAAAGGGAAAGGACGTCCACTCTGAGGTACAGATCCCAGAGTTTGAAGGTTTATCAAATGTCCACGCTGCACAGACAGTTATCATCTCACTGTGGTCCAGCCACTCAGCTCTGGGAGGATTTCACAGTCCTCATCCACAGCTCTTAATCGAAATTGATCTGTGGCTGATTACCTGGCTCGTTCTGTGAAATCAATCTGACTGATGACGTTCCAGAGATCAGAGGAAAAATCGAGGAGCGTTTGGTGTCCAGTAAAAAACACAGCGACAGTGAACTTCAATTTGAAAGTGCGATTAAAAACATTATTGAGGCACAGCACAGAACGATCAGCTGAGCTTTCCTGAGCTGCACAGTTTACATTATTACGTCTACCATCAGTCTGTGTTCAGTGTGACAGCTCAAAGTACGTGAAGTTTCATGCTGCTGCTGTTACCTGGGATTTTCATGAGGTGGATGTGGTTTCAGCTGTGGCACTACAGTTCCCATCAGGCTTTGGGTGAAAACAGTAAGTATAATGTTGCCATGGAGACTGTGAATTAGGCCTGGGCCACACATGAGCCATATTTTGTTTAACCCTGTAAAGTCATGCTGGATTGTTGGCTCTGTAACCATGGAAACCAGACAGTTATTACTGGATTACTGTTGATACTGAAGAAAATGTCCAGATTTGATGGTTGTGAGCATCTGAGGGTGGAAAGAGGAAACAGAAAGATACAGAAGCCAGTGAAACATGACTGAAGCCTGATGTCCTCACACACTCTTCCCCTGCTCGATAACAATGAATGAAGATTCATTTTTCTCACGAACCCCCCCCCCACCCTGTGTATTTCCTGACAGACTCACCGGCGGAGCAGGGACCGTCGGACACTCGGGAGATGAGTCTCTGCTGTTTGCAGGACGCCTGTCGCCTGTAGCACTCGTTCTGGTAGGTGTCTCCGTTTGAGCCGCAGACGGGGATGTAGTTTTTGTGGCACTGGAAATCAAACACAATCAAATGTTAATTAAGTTTCAATGTGACCTGCTGGCAGGACAGTGGACAAACTCCAGACCTGATGGTGACGATTCACAGAGTGACGCAGAGCAGCTGGTTTCTACTTTCCTACAGTTGTTTTATTTCCATTCAGAAAACCACAAACATTTACAAGATTACAAAAAGAAAAACATGAGATGTTAAAGGACCAAAGCGGCCGGACTGAGACATGTCTGCGTTTCAGAAACAAGTCAAAAAGCCACAGATGATCAGACTGGAACCAGTGCGAAGGTCCGGAGGTGAGACAGGACGACGCTGATATTAGAAAAGTCTCCAGCGTATGAAGTTGAGATGAAAACAAGCTGTCGGTTACGTAACGTGTGATGTCTTTAAATCAATGAGCATTAAATATGATGTGAGTCGTTCAGCAGTCAGAGGAGGATCAGGAGTTTCATTCATTCTGCATGAAGGTTAGGACAAACCAACCGACTCTGACTCTGACTCTGCTGTCTGATACAAACTGCAGCTGCCAAGGACACATATCAGCGTCCAGCAATCCATACTCTATTAACTCACAGCCATCAATCATTTAGCAGGAATCCCCTGCAGAGGTGACCTCAGTGACCTCTGTCTCTGCCGGCACACACTGCACAAACACACAGTGAAGGTTTACACACTGTTTGACTGTGACGTCCGCAGCTGCTGCTTTATGGAAATTCATCGATCAGCGATCAATCGGGAAATCCAGATTTCAGAGCACACACGGACAGATTCACGAGCTCAGAGCGAGTTCCGAGAGCGAGCAGAGACAGAATCGGAGTGGAGACGAGCAGCGGGACGTCTTTTCGCTTGTTATCTTCAAAGCTGCTCGCGCTCGGCTGTGGCAGTTCGTCTCCTTCACATCCAAACTCCAGCTGAGAGGAGAGAGCGTTTTTCTTAGATATGAAGAAATGAAGCGCCATCCCGTCAGGCTGTGTCTGAGTCTGCTTCATCAGCAGTTCGGTGGAAAACAGATCAGTCTAACAGAGACGTGGCTGTTTTCTGTTGAAGCAAAAGAAATATGGTAATAACATGTTTGTGGTTCCGTGTTCTCCAGGGTTCCTGCACACGTTCCTTTCTCCCACACACTGTGCCAGGTGAGCGTCAGTCTTCAGCTGCTGTGAGCAGTTGTCGTTTGGTTACACGTGACGGAAAAATACCCAGATTCATGAAGCTCTGATGCTGAGGAATCTCTCATCAGACTTTTTATCTCTCCTGGTTTTTTTATTACCAGACTGATGCAGGTAACATCAGCAGCTTCTCGTCTTTCTCCGGTTAAAATGAGCCACGTCAGCTGCCGTAGGTTAAATCAGCTGTTGATAATTAACGTTATCTGTGTAACATGTTGAGTGAAACTTCAGCCTGTGGGTTAATGAGCTCTCACTGAGCCGCTGACTGGACTCATCTCTCTACGACCGTCTGATCGCAGCTCGAGTCCCACTTCAGCTTTGAACGCTTCAGATCAATGTTTGGAGCTCGTTAGGGTCTGGGTTCTGGATCAGGAGGATTCAGGATTTGGATCGTTTGTGAAAACTCAAGCCAGTTCGTTCCAGAGGAAGGAAGAGGAGGAAGCCGGAGTACCCGGAGAAAACCCACACACGTCTCCCGTCTTCCACCCCTCCCCCGACCTGTGAACCAAAACTGTCCAAAATAACTGCTGCACATTCAGTCCTGGAAAAAAGGTCACACAAAAGCAGGAAGTGCAAATTTAAATTTATCAGTCGAACACGTTTCAGCTGAAGTGATGTCATCAGCTCTTTAGGACAGAAGTTCGTTTGTGTTGACTGAAAGTCGTCTTCTGTTTAGAGGAACGGTTTTAATGATCAGGATATAGACAGATCCCTGCTGGAACAGAAGGTTTATTTAGGTGGAAATCTAACAGATTAGTCCTTTAAATGAGTGACTGCAGAGCAGACATGATGAGCGCCAGTTGGAGGGGGATGTTTGATATTCTCACTGTGTTGCCCTGCCTGTAGGTGGGCGGGTGGAGCAGATGGAAGGAGTCCATCAGGGGCAGAAGCAGACTTTTATCAGACACTGAAATAACTTTGATGAGACTCATATTAAAAGGTGTGTGTGTGTGTACACACTGTGAGTGGTTTACACTCCAGCACACACACACACACACACACACCTGCAGAGAAACTACAGACGTAGAATAAGTCTCAGCTTTTTTTAGCTCAGTGGAAGATGAATCTGCTGCAAACTGCTGACTCGGGCTGAACTCCTTCAGCTCTCAGCTGCCTTTCACTCTCATGTAGCTGAGAATGTGATGGGAGAATTACTGCCATTATTACAAGTTATTATTCCAAATGAGAAAATACTGACTGAGCGCATCAGTTTCCTCACGTCCTGCACCACAGATTCAAACTCGCTCTCTGAACTGGGGCCTCGGTGTGAGCTTTTCTCTCCAAACATCTGGATCATACGCACCACTGACTCCGGACACTGACCACGGTAAAAAAACTGATTTTAAATGAGCAGTTCTTTAGCTGATGCTGCTGGAATTTGCCTGCTGGGTGATGCTGATCATCTCGGTTCTCCTGACGGGTGGTTTCAGGACAGTCCTGCAGCCTGTCCTCGTGTCCCTGCGGTTATCCTTCCTGCTGTAATCAGTTATTATTCACGCCCTGTGTAGCTGTTTCTGTGCGAGGCTGAAGACTCCTCTGTGCTGCCGTCTCGCTCGGACAGCCGTAAAACGCCTCTGATCATGTTGAACAGCTCTGTGCTCGGTCCGGTCCGTCACAGAGCGTGACGACCACTTTTAAACAGCCTCTGTGTGTCTCCGGTACATTTGTTTTCCAGACGTCATGTTGTTCGGCCAAATATGCAACAATCACAACAGGCTGTCTGCTGAGTAACTCCATTTAGTTTTGTGTCAGAGGAACAAACAGCAGGCAGCTCGTGTTTCCTTATGTGTCTGAACCAACATGGTGCTGCAGCTGTGTGAGGAGGTAAGACCCGAGCTGAGCAAACTGATTCAGCACGGCTGGTGACTGAAAGGCTCACTGAAGGTCTTCACCTGTGGATAACTGAGCCTTCCACATTCTAATGTCGATGACACAAGTCTGGATTTATTTGGTTCTTCAGAGCGGGTTCAAAGGTCATCAGGAGCTGTTCAGGACCGAGGTGTTTTAGGTTAACGTGAACCTGATCCATTATTTTAGATGAGAACATGCTACTTTCTCATCATGATCTTTTAGTGTAATTATCATAATCCAGTCATCGTAATGAACAGTCACCTGTATTTACTGTACACATGATGAGATATTCGAACAAAATAAGAACCAAGCCAAGTGTAGCTTCAGGAAAAAGACGTAAAGTCCTCGAAAAGATTCTGACTGTTAAATTTATTTCATGTTGTCGGTGTGAACCAATGAGCTCAAAGCTGAGAGCCACAGACAGAGGAGGGCCTGTTTGATTGGCTCTGTTCACAAGATGTGACGTCAACGAGAAACAAACAGAATATCATCAGTGAAGAAGAAGAAATAATCTCATCTACCTGGAACTGGCAGACGCATTTCAGCTGAGCTCCGTCGTCTCTACAGACGCCTCCGAATCGACAGGTGGAGTCATCACAAACCCTCAGGTCGCTCTTCTTCTCTGAAAGATCTACAACACGGAGAAAAACAAAGAGACCGGGTTAAATAAAACGACAGACAGACGGCGGGCGGGCAGATCAATAAGGTGAATCAGACCTACAGCACCTGCACAAATATCAGCAGTAAATTCTGCCGTCCCCACTCTGATCACACGCTCGCTCTGAAGAAAGCCCGGACGCTTTTATGAGTTTATGAAGAGTAAAAACAGACAGAGAGCCGAGCTGCAGGGAAAAATATGGACACGTTTCCCAGCAACGCACAACAGAGGAGATGACTGTGTCAGACAGAGCAATAAGACTGTGTGTCACAGCAGACACCTGAACTACAGGTGAGTGTGTCTGCTGTGTTTCCACCAGGGAAATAACAGGTAAACTCACAGAGCAGAGGAGAACCGACAATCCTCAGAGGGAAGTACACGCACACACACACACGCACGGACACACACGCACACACACGCACAGCTGGCAGCTTGTGAAGGGACTCATGTCTTGCCTGATAATAACAGGCCAGAAATGTGCAGGCAACTTAAATTATCCACATTTTCTTTGAGATAAAAGCCACTGCCTGTGTGTGTGTGTGTGTGTGTGTGTGTGTGTGTGTGTGTGTGTGAGTATCACAGATGAGTGGACTTTGAAGAGCTCTGTAATGGCCTGTAATTACTGTTAGTGGACCTCCCTACTCCTAAAAATGGCCACCACTGGCCACAGTAACAACCATCCGCAAAAACCCTGAAGCCGAGCAGCTGAAGAGGGGACGGACAGATCTGAACCTCCAGCTCAGAGACCAGGACAGAGACCTGCTGAGGAGCTAGCCTTCAGATTAACACCACCATGGAAAACACTTCAAATCCTTCACTCAGAGTTTTCACTTTTATAAAAACAAAGCTGAGTTTCCATCTCAGTGCTGCTCCATTAAAAACGTGGATTTTATTTAAACCTTTGAACCCCACACTGATTTTCACTAGTGCTGGGATTTAAAAGCATTTAGACAAATCCTGATAAGACACACTTTGAGTCTGTGGCTTCATCCTTTAATAACTTCAGGTAAGTGAAGTTATAAATGAGTGAATCTCAGAGGTTCAGTGGAGACCTGCGATCAGCAGCCTGATGTTTCACCCTGAACATGAGCTGAGCTGCAGGAGACATGAAACACAACAACAGGCTCCTGATCAGATCCTGAATCAGAATCATTGATCAGCTGAAATGATTGATATGGAGCTGCTTCTATAGACAGCAGCTTAAACAGAGCACATTAACCAGGCAGCAGCCGCGGGTTTGATATTAGCTGTCACAGAATTAACATTAATTAATTACAGTTTCTATTTTAACCAGCAAGTGTCTGCAAAAAGTGAGAATCCAGCTGCCGGAAGGTTTCCACATCTGTCTTTGATAATAAAGGGCGAGCAGTGATAAAACTTTCCTTTACATTAGCTGGTACTTAGCTGTTAATTACAAGAAAGTTCCCAAGAAAGGCCTTCAGGAAATGAGCCGGAAAATCCAGAAGCTTTTCCAACATTAGCTTCAAACATGTGGGTTCCTCACAAACCAGGAACTTCCATTATTTCCAGGATTTCACGTTTCTCTCATGACTAAAGGGGGCTAAAGGGTTAAAGGGGCCTTTACTTGCTTGTTCTGGAGCTTTCACATTGCCTTCATTAGCACATGGAGACTGTTCAGTCTCATAGAACTACAGCTCTTTAAACTCTTCGTCATCTCTTTTCATCCATCTTGGTGGTTAAATATAAGGCTCCCACCAAAATCCAGGTTTTCTCTTCCAGTCTTTTTTTCAGAAATCTGCTGTAGGTGTGTATTTACGGTCCCACTAAACACAAATCTAATCCATGAATTCTGTCTGAAACACAAACACATCAGTCTGTCAACCACATTTCAGTCTCATCGTCCAACACAATGTGTGTTTGTGTTTATGCAGCTGTAACTGTCAGCACTCCACAGATACCACGCTGCCCAGGTTTAACCTCTACCTGACACGTTCGGACCTGGAAACACCTGCATGTTGAAGAAACCTGTTCAGGAGGTCTACAGACCGAGCCCCCCACCCCGCCTGCAGGCCGTTCATGGCTAAGTCCAACCAGGAGCCACGTCCATCAGAGGCTGGAGGCCCAAGGCTGCTGATCCATTCTGAGTGTGTGTGTGTGTGTGAGACAGGGAGGCGAGTGTGTTCTGTTTCCTGTTTGCAGGTTTCAGAAAACCCAATTTTTAATACCTAGACAATTTGGGATTAGTCTGAACAACAACCAGCATCCAGCTGGCGACAGGCAGAAATGCAAATGAGAGACTCTGCTGTGTTCGGACCAAAGGAAACGAGCTGCAGAGTGTGTTTCCAGTCTGAAGTGTGTGTGTGTGTGTGTGAACACTGCGTTATCTGAGGAACGAGACGCTGGCAGCTGCTGATATATTTTTGCGTGTGTGTGTCTGTAGTCGACCCCGGCCTTGTTGTGTTCAGGTTCCTCACACTCATGCATTTTACAACAGACACCGGTTTGAGATGCACATAATTCCCTCTTTTGGTTCAGAGCAGAACTAAAGAAGCTGACGGAGCGTGGCAGCAGCCGCAGCCCGGAGGCACATCCACCTCCCAGATCCCCCGAGCCCGGCCCGGTCGTCATGGCCACCTACACGCCACTCACCATCCACCCCCAACCCCGGCTCGTTATCTAACTCCCCCACCTCCCCACCCCTCCCTCTCTGCAGCTCTGACTCCAGGAGACGAACGTCGATACCTCATCTTCAGTCTGCTGCTCTGAGGCCTTCAAAACTCTCCACATCCTTTAACCCTTCCACCGCTGCAGCGCGGACGCAGACCGGCTGTAGACCGGCTGTAGACCGGACGCAGACCGGACGCAGACCGGCTGTAGACCGGCTGTAGACCGGACGCAGACCGGATGTAGACCGGCACACGGCGAGTTTATGACCCACCTGCTGTTTATCTGCTGCTTTAATTCAGAGAGACTCGCAGGTCAGCAGCATTACAGGAGATCAATAAACAGTGTTTGTGGCCAAATCAGCTCACCGTTACACATTCACTGATCAACAACAGCAACACATTCCATTTTAACACTCCTGATCATCAATTGATATACACCATCAATTTTTTTTAATAGCCTCTAGGTCATGTGACATAATGATTCAAAACCAGTACAGTACCAGGTTTTTATTCTGAAAACTGGAAGTTGGTCCACGCTGTAGCATCCTAGCGCTGACACACATGCACACGCACACGCACGCACGCACACACACACACACACACACACACACACACACACACACACACACACA
>JBBMJY010000006.1:21977363-22009204 GCA_037833715.1 Toxotes lorentzi
GCACACGCACGCACGCACACACACACACACACACACACACACACACACACACACACACACACACACACACACACACAGGCTGATATCTCCAGAGTGAGGTTTTCATTTCATACAGAAGTGAAACCTCCTCTAGGACCGCTGTGCCGTATTGATTTGGTTTTCTCAAAGCAGGGAATTTATCCTCAGCGGGATGTGAAACAGGAGAGGGCGGCGGCGTGACATTCATGTAAAATACCAACATCACTGATGCATGATGGGACTTCAAATCCCCATCATGCTCAGAGACACAGATGTTCCAGTTGTCTGCGTCATTAGGAGGCGTTATGGACTGACTGAAGAAGAAAAATAGCAGTTTGTGATCGTTGCCTTTGTGGTTTTAAAACATTAATGCTAATCCTGTTCACTTCTATTTCCTTTGAACTGCACACGTGTTGAGTTTCTTATTCCAGCGATTTCCTGAAGTCATGAGGAACATTCAAAGACGCCATGTTGGAATTCTCATTTAAAATGAGTGTGAGGGGGAAGATGCTGCAGTCATCACAGCTGCTGCTTAGACCTCATTAAACACAATGAGAACATGTTCCTTTTGTCTTAATGTAACGCCTGTTTCTCAGTGGTAAAGTAGCTGCTGAGCTTCCTGCTGCGCTGCCTAATTACTCCATCTGAATAAGGGAGTCTGACTCCACCTGACAGCACAAGGGACTGTTCACACCTGCTGAACATTCACAGTCTGCAGGGGGAGAGCTGACACACACCCGAGCACACACACTGACACACTAACCACTCTCCATTCAAAGACACTCCACACAAACCATCAAGTGCATGGATCCCTCATCGGTCCAAACACAAGATGATGTTTTGTTTTACGTGTTCAGAACAGAGGCTATTTTTTGGAATGGAGACAGAACCACCACACACAGTGCTGCATCAGGCTAGCATCAGTTTTCAGTCCGTTTACAGTGAGTCTGTCAGAGACAGTCAGCTCTAAACGCGTGTGCTTAGTCCAGTTTAACCTGCAGGAGTCTGCTGTTCCGAATGTTTCGTCATACGATCGAGTTCGTCCAACATTTGGGACTTTCATAGATGCAAACATGTCCTCTAAGAGGCAGACACAGTCCCCTGGCCTGGGGGGTGTGAGGGTGAAGGGTCCAGCTCAGACCCATAGACAGACATTTTAAAAACACTAAAGCAAATTTCACACGCAAACTTTTCTCCACAAACAAACAAACTTAAAACAGAAGCATAAAAACAACCTCATCAGCTTTTCTCTCTTAAAAAGCATCTTCTGTTTGAAGAGGTGAAAAGATTCAACTCATCTTGATATAAAACCCTTAAAACCCAGAAAATAATCCAGACTCTGGATTGAAGTGTCCACTTTGCCGCAGTCTGAAAACAGCTCAGGCTCAGTTCTGTCAGAGAGCAGCGGTAACGTGAAGCTCCTGCCCGTCGCTCTGGTAAATGCTGGTCATCTCTGAATTGCCAGTGTTTCATGGATACAAACAGAGACTGTAAATATCCCACAGAAGCTGCAGCAGCAGAGTGTGAAACGTGATGATGGATGTGAGGTCTGTTCAGTCTAATAAAGACTAAACGCTGGTTGCTGCTCAGCTCCTGTTGTTCCTGGGTGTGTTTTAAACCTCCTGACCGCAGCAGCTGGATGAGTTCCTGTGTGAAGAGCTTTTCTCTGTTCTCCTCTGCTGTTTGAATAAAACATGAAACCCTGAACGCCTCCACCCTTCCTCCTCCTCCTCCACCTTCACCTTGTTGCGATGGGCAACAAAGCGACACTGACGTCCTTTAGCATGAATATTCTGCATTTTTATATTCAGTTGAGGTTTTAGTTTCCCTTTGGATGTCAGCTCCTGTCACCCGTCACCAATTACAAACTTTCTATGAGAGAAAAACTGCAGCTCAGTGGAAATTATACTTTATTTTCAGAAAACTGTTGAGATTCTTTTAGTTTAAGAATCTCTGAGATGAATCTTCAGGGATCTACGAAGGAAAAACCTTGAATAAGGAAAAAGAATGAGGCCTGAAGGAGTTTGAATTTTTAATTTTTAAATCCTTCTGTGGTTCTGCAATTCTGTCATCATCAATATTTATGATATACAGCACATATACAATACGTTATCCTCAGCAGCCACACTGCTGTGTTTAAGAATGGCACTGTTAGCTGCTGCACAGACAGCCTTGAGATAACTTCTGTTATGATTTGACGCTGTATATATAAAATTGAATTGAACTGAATTGAATTAAATAGTTTATGAATCATCAAATACCTGGGAAACTACCAGCCTCACAGAGCTGCTGCACGGCTGTACACCCTTACACGTAACCTGCAGAGGTTTAGACCTGTACAGGTGCCTCTTTTATTTGGTGAAGCACATGCACTCGTCTGAAACGCTACATCCTGCTGCTGAGTTCCAGCTGTTCCACTGACGTGCAAGGAAACACAGAAATGCGTCCACAAAGGAAAAGAAAGCCACAAGCAGGCAAACGTGGCTGTACAGAATCCAGGAGGATCCACACGGTGCGTTCAGGTGAGAAACACTGAAGCATCATCTCATCAGACGCAGCGCACACACAGAAGAGCTGGTGAAGTGTCGATGTGCGTCAACACGACGGTTCATCCTGAAGCACCAATGTGGATCGACAAGCACCAAGACGCCGCTGATGAGGAACGCTGTCCACATTTTACTTTGAGAGACTGTGAGACGAGACGTTTGTTTTTATTTTAGCATATCAGCATCACAGTCAGGCTGTGATCGTGTCCTCCCTCACTGGGCCACAATTAAATAAAGTCTAAAGTGGGTATTAAACATCATGCAACAACCTTTCTCCTCTTCAATAAACATTTTATGTGTGAAATCAGAGGCCAAACAGCAGCAGTTTAAATTGAGAACTGAACCTTCAAACCTGACAGTGACACTGAGCAGATGCTGCAGAAGGACCTGCTGTCTAATTACCGCCCTGCCTTCCTCCCCCTCCTCCTCCTCCTCTGTAACTGCGACTCATTTGTCCAGTTTTGCGTTTTTTTTTTTTCCTGGAAGGCAGATGGAGTCGCCCAGAGGCTTGTTTGGCTTCCTCAGCTGTTTGTGCAGACTACTCTTCACCTGGGAAGCAGAGAGTGCAGCGCCAAGATAACAGCTTTGATGTTTTATTCATGTTCAACAGATCAGAGGGACACAAAGACTCGGACGCTGAGGCACAGCAGGAAGTGACTGACTTCCAGGGAAGTCTCTCTAACTCCCGTCGGGTCACTCGGGCCTGATGACAGTTTGGTTTGTTACTAACAAGACAATTAAGTCTTGTGTCTTCTTCTTCTGTGTTTATGGCTTTGATAAAAGTGTTGCCACAGATTTCCCACACACCCCGGAAACCTGGAAAACCCTGAAGAATGAGAGTCCCTGTGAACGTTCTGGGAGCTGAGAGTTTATCAGGGTACATCCTCTGACAATGTGATACCACTGAATTAATGAATATTTTACAGGCACCGGTCATTTCCCAAAAATTCATAATTTGTACCCTCCACTATCTTCATGTGCTCGTTCGGATCATTAGTTGGTACAGTCTGTGATTTTTACCGGATCAAATCATTGTTACTGTGGTTAGAGAGTCAGGGGGAAGGATATGAGACACGTGTCCCATCTTCCTCTTCCTGATGAAACTGGTTTCAATAAAAACATGTGACTAAAACAACTGATTGATTATCAAAGTAGCTGCCAATTCTTTTCCTGTCAATCACCTAATTGATTGATCGTTTCGGCTCTGGTCACATCTGCGGCCATGTCGGTGAGCAGCTTGTTGTTGACTTGTTGTTGACTTGTTGTTGAGTCTCAGGTCTCAGAGCTGACACATCAGACTGTTGGTCTGGTCATTATTTCTATCTTAACCGAGGCTCAGGGCGGGAACGTGTGAGGCTAAGTCTTCGTCTCCTGAACCGGTCCTCCAGGTTCTCCTCTGTGTCATCACTGTCTCTGTGTGAAGCAGCTGCCGAGACGCGACAGACTTCAGACTGAAGCGTTAAACGAGCCCCGTCGCACCGACTCATTATCCAGCTCAGCGCGTGCATGAAATAAAACTCAATGAAATGTGTTCATCTTACAGCTCACCTGCAGTCTGTTGGCTTCCTGTCGCCTCAGAGCTTCATGCATCTACTGAAATCATCCTCCTTTATGAAAGCTTTTCCATTTACTGCTTCAGTCACTGATGCTCTTCTGTCTCCGGTCCTAATGGTTCTAGTCATCATAATTATTAATACAGATGTTTCAGTAATCAGAAATGACAACACTGATCCTGTCTCTGTTTTTAATGACTGAGTAAATATTTCAGCAGATGTTACATTTTTAAAAACACAGTCAGAGAATCAAATACTTCTTCTATTCACTCCAGTTTTATTCAAGACATTTTCCAAAAGCCATTTAATACTGCTTCATTTAAAACGGTGCACTTATACAAAGTGCAGGGGAAATGAAGAGAGATGTCCTTAAAGCAACAAAATGCTGTTGATGTTCTTCGCTGATTCACTGCTTCAAAAATTGTTGTTGTTAATGTTAATGGAAAAGCTATTTGCAGATGTGAAGCACCTTAAACTATAAATCTGGGTGTATTTCATTTGGAGGCAGCGTTCCATTTTGCCTGACATCCCTGTCATTACACAGGTGCATATGATGAGCAGTGGAAGCACAGCGGGGATTTTTCAGCCAATCTGATTTCACCCCACGGAGTGTTGAACAGCAGGACCCGCAGGCAGGAAGTGGACAGGGACCAGGTCTGGATTTGGCTTCAATATGAGGATGTTAAAGCTCTTTTTCTGGCTGTAGTTTGTCCCTCTAAGTACATTATGTGTTTCATTTTTCATAAAAGTGGCAGCCGTCACTTCGACCACAGCAACGATGATTTGGGGGAAAAAACAAAACAGAAAAGTGAGATTTGAAAGCAGCTGAACACACTGATGCTGATCATTCATCTTTAACAATGTTATTATAGCTGCTCACAGCTCCATTACAGGCTGTTATAAACCATTCGTTTATATCCAGATTATTAATGTTAATGTTAACTGATAAAGCTACTGAGTTCAAAGTGAAAAACTCAGAAACTCTTACGCTGTTATTGTTCTCTGTGCACGGAACAGAGACAGGTCCACAACGTGTTTAGCCTAGCTTAGCACAAAGACTGGAAGCAGGGGGAAACTGTTAGCCTAGCTCCACCAAAACAAAAACAAAAACCCGATTTACATGTGGTCTGTTGTTTGTTTCAGGGAATTACGATGTAGGATCTTATTTGAAATGCATAGTTTTTATAAGTGACTTAGTATAAGATGAACTCGTATACTAAGCACCACACAGCAAACTGCAGCCCTTCATGAGGCACCTACAAGATGATTCACTTTAAGTCCACAGCATCAACAAAATACAGGAGCTGATTTCTTTTTTAAACTCACAGACATGACAGGGTTAGAATGACTGACAGTCTGTAGAGATACTGCAAATGATTCTGCCTCCTCAGGTGGTAACAGAGCTGATCTTTATGGAAGCAGTGAGCAGGAAGAAAAGAGGAGCAGCTTCTAAATCTCCAACAGAAAGTCAGAGAGGAGGAGGAGACCGGACATGATGAAAGATTTTAGGTGACGAGGGAATTCAGAGGCTGAGCGTCCTCAGGCGTTCCACTCTGGAGGACACAGACACAGTGTGTGTGTGTGTGTGTGTGGGTGAGTGTGTGTGAGTGGGTGGACAGGCAGAGCGGGAGAATCATGACTTGATCTCTGACACCTATTATCTAAACTGTAAGCAGAGGCCTCCATGAAATGGCTTTCAAGCAGGCTGCTATTTAGGACTCATTAAAGAGAGACATGGCCAGTGTGTGTGTGTGTGTGTGTGTGTGTGTGTGTGCGCAGCTGTAACGGTCGCTGCCGACTCACTGCTCAGGGACGTGGATATAAAACACTTCGTATTTGTTGTCCATCATGAACCAAAGTGAATAACTCCAGCAGGAAAGAGAAAACAGGCTCTGTGTAACTGCAGAACTTGCCTGAGAATGACGACGTTTTTAGGTCTCGGTCAGTGTCACAGTGATCCAGCGACAGATGTCTGAACATCCACGGGTTCACTGCAAACAGGAGCTGATCACAGCGGATTCAGCAGCTTTTACTGGGACCAGTTTGACAAAGTCCAAATGAACATTACACTTCCTGCTTACAATCCCCACAGAATCATGGGACTTGTAGTTCCAAAGCTTAGACCATGAATGTCTAATGTGTACTGTTGCTACATCGTGCTTTCTAAGCTGGTGCTGCACAGACACACAGCTCATGATTTTCTAGCTGGTGATTTTCATTTTTTCCAGCTCTCATTCATTCATGCGTTTCCATCCACCTGTTTATGTGTATTAATGTAAAATCAGACGCACCCCTTGTGTTCTTGGTGCGGCTGGTTCTCCAAACCTTTCCCTGCAGGTCAGCTACATCCTCTAGTGCAACCTGCCTCCCCTCCTCAAAACCCTCAGACCGCCACAGGAGGCCGAGGCACTCTGGCTGAAAACGAAACACAAAAAGAGGCCTACGCCGACAAAGAGGGAGAACTGAAGGCATTTTCATTTTATATGCTCTGTGTTTGAGGGCAGCTTTTAGCCTTCTGTCCATTTGGTCCCGTTTTCCAGCCTAGAGGTTTTTACTGAGGACAGGGAGGTAGACTGTCTCTACAGACCAAAACTCCACCAGCCACTGTCCCCATTTTAAAAGCCAAACAGATGTTTAGAAAAGAACAGGACTCCAAATGACTAACAGCCAGCTACTTACAGAGAATAATAAGACCCAGTCACCTGTCAGCGACCCATAATTCTCCACTTCACTGTAAAACTTCTTACTGAAACGTCATGTTGCTTAACTTTATCATGTTTTCCCTTTATCACTGAAAAGTTGGTACTCAGTTTCTGCACAGCTGCTGCACTCATCACTCGGTCAGGGCTCAGAAGCCAGGACGTGATAATCCGGGGAAGAAATGAGAAAAAAAATTCTGCTTTTCTGGAGCAATGACGGGTCGATCCTGGGAAACAGTCCTGTGGCGGATCCTGACACCTCAAGATGTCGCCAGTGTGTGAGCTGACACAGTAAACAGAAAGCTACCTCGCTCAGGCTTCGCAGAAAGCAGTTTACCAATTTCTTAGGCGGCCTCCATCACAGGATCCTTTGTTTACATCATATTTGACTGTCTGACAGCGGGGTGGGGGGAGGGGGGTCCTGGAGAAATCAGGTTCAGTGAAATCTCGAGGGTTTGCTGAGGGAAACTCTCCTCGGCTGCTCCGGGCCGAGCTGAGCCTGAGGGAGCGGCTGCCACACTGCTTCGTTTCCTCACTCACACAGTGACACCTGCAGAACCTGTGTCCTCACATTCCAACGTTAAACACCGTGGATCCAGTTCAGGTTAACTACGTGTTAATCATTAGAAGGAACTGATGAATGAATAACCATTTGTTATGGTGACAAACTGAACTACATGTAGTTTAAAAGTGAATGTAGGCTGCAGCTGAACACAGCTGGATAAATATATTTAAACATTTAATCTAATCAGTCGGATTCCAGCTCCATCGTCCATTAAATAATGAGTGAGAGGGCGAAGCTGAATGAAATGTAAAGGTGTAAACTCACTGACTCCTTCACTGCTGCCTTTTACAGAGAAATGTTCATTGTTATTTACCTGTTGCCATGGTGAATCATTTTGATGATGGCTCCATTCATTAGACGTGCACTGAACTCAGAGTGAACATATTCAGATTTGACTGATTTGACTCTCACAGCACAGAAGAGGAGTGGTGAGGACCGTCCTGCACAGAGCATGACATCTAAGAGGTGGGGGACAGAGGTGTCCTGTGCAGCTGTCTCTCATCAGTTAACAAACATGTCACATGATTCATTGTCCTCGTTTTGTTTTAATATCTGAAATTCTGCACTGCTGTCGATCAGCTGAACAGTGTGCTATTGCAGTGTTGTGTGTGTGTGTGTGTGTGCGTGTATTCCCTCATGCATGTGAACAATACAAACTAAACCGGGAACATCGCTCGTCGCGGAACTAGTCAAGCAAATGTCCAGAGCCCATCTTTGGTCAGAAACACCTGCATTTACAGGTGTTTCTCTTTGCTTCCAGTCTCTGTCACATCTGACTCCAGTGTGTGTGTTCGTGGTAAAAGGAATAAGATGTATCAGGCTCTGGATACACACAGACACACACACCCGCACACACACACACAGTACTCCAGGTTACGTTCATTGTTGGTGTTGGTTCTGCACATGACTACATTTTATTTTTACGATCCCACTGAACAACAGCAGAGCAGCTCTTCGGTGATTTGTCTCTCTGCACTCAGGCCGGGAGCCTCTGCAACTACATCGAGCTACATCCAGGACTCGAGGGTGAGAAACCAGCAACCTGCTTCATCACCATCACCCTCGTCTTCGTCACCTCGCTGCCGGCTGTGAATCAACTCGTGTGTCAGCCTCTTCAACTCCCTCCACCCCCACAAACCGCCGGGTAATTTGCATAATTATAGCCCCATAACTTCATACAGTATAATTTGTCTCAATACGATGACGGCTGGTGAATTAACACTGCAGTGAGTGCAGCTTACAGTGTGTTCGTGTGGGTTGTTATATTGTGGCTTTTTCTGGTGGGGAGGAGTCGTTTTGCTGCTTCCTTTTGTTGTAAAGAGCCACTTCGCCCTCAAACCACTTCCATTTTTATCTGTAATCACAAAAACCTTCTGTCACTGTTCAACTATGAAAAAAACAACTTCAGCATGGAAATATTTTACTTTCTGATCTGCAGCCGACTGCGTTTTACATTTTCCTCTTCAGTCTGCAGAGCTGATGTACCATGAAGTAACTGATTCTATTTCCACCTGCACTAACACGCAGAAGATCTGATCCTCCAAATCACATCGAGAGGCAGATCTGGCCTCATTAATAACAGATTGGAAACGTATCATAGGAGCTACGGAAATGAAAAGGCACTTTGAGCATGAAGTGAAGCAGGAGGACAGATGTGAATCAAAAAGGAGAGAGAAAAGAAGAAAATCTGGACTGGAAACAGACAAGACGACATGTTTCCTGCCAAATATCTACGACTGCGAACCGCACATCAGAGAGGAAACCACACGAGTGACACTCTGTGTTTCTGCAGAGGGAAAAGACAAACATGTGAACGTGAGATACAAACACAGCTAAACAGATGTCACATCGAAATGATGGAAACAGCTGGGAAAAAGCTGGGGGTGACTCCCATCACACACATTAAAACAGGATGGTCTCTGCGTTTTAACACATCAATCTGAACGTCTCAGAAAGAAAGAGGTTTGATCTGTATGAACTGAAAATGGAGCAAACAGCTCATATTTAGTTTCATATTTACAGCACATTGCTCTGTTTATCTGTACGTGTGCTTAGAAAGGAGCGTCTGCACTGAAGCACTGTCTGTTAAATTAAAAGCTTTTCCTCTCTGCCTCTGACTGATGACACTGAAAACGTCAGATGTACCAGTGATTCTCGTCTCTTCGCGAACTCTCTGAAGTCTCAGCTGCTTTCACTGGATTTTCGTCCGTTTGTGGTTTGCGTCTTGCTGCTCGTTTATCACAGAAACTCAGCTTCTTCACTGAGGTTTTATTCTTTCAGCGGCGGACTGACCACAGCGGGAGAGTTTCAGTCTCCAGCATCTGAGAGCTAAATCTCTCTTTTGTCTTCCAGAGGAGACACAGCGATGTCTCACGTCAAACTGCAGCTGTAAAATCAAATCCAGTGGCATTCACAACGGGTCATGTGACGCTGCTTTAGAATCAATATCAGGGTGAGAAATTTGAAGAGAGGATGAGGTTAAAGGCTTAAGCTGAGGACGAGACAGATGGTTAAAAGGGAAAAGACAGAGAATAAAAACAACCCGAGAACCTGGAAATTGAAAATGCAAATGTGAAACGATCCACAACACCAAGGCGACCCTCTGCTCAGCTGTCAGGTGCCTTTGACTTCGTGACGGCTGCGTTAAATAAAATGCATCAGTTTTATAATTAAGGTTTCTAGATCTATTGTTTCTGTCGGGAAGCTGAATGACTCTCTTTGTTGGGTCTTTGTATTTCAGGCACCTCAGGAGCAGTGGGAGGTTGTGACAGATTTCGGGCTGGTAGTGAGCTCGTGGCGTCCTGACAGCGGCGTCCACGAGGCTCATAAACAGTCCCAACATGCAGAGAGGCTGTAAACAGTCTGTGAGAAACGCCTAGAGGAGGACAAAAGCCCCTCTCAGTCTCCGTTTGGCTCCGTGTGCAGACTCTCTGACGAGCTTTCCACAGTAAAAGCAGCACTTCACCACAAAAACAAAGCAGATTTACTGCAGGCAAATCACAGACTGACCAGATCTGTACACAACCAGAGGGAAACCTGTCAGGCCTAAACTGTTAAGAGCTGTAACCCCCACGTTAAAGCCCTCGGATTTTTGTTTTGTTTTTTATGCTCTTTACAGCCAGACTTACAGCAATAGACCTTCAGTGTATTTACATCCAGTCATTAACTCTCCATCTATTCATTTGCATTGTCTCTGGTGGAGTCTGAGAAGGCAGGAGAAGGAGACTGGTGTGTGTCGGAGGCCAGTTTCTCATAAAGCAGAGGAGTTCAGTGAGAGCTTTGTGTGACTGTGTTGGACGATTGTCGGCTTTCTTAAACCACGCTCCCAACACCAAACCGCCATCAGACGGCGGACAATCTGACATCTCACGCCCACTTCATGCTGATTGGTCAGCTGTGAAGGTGAGAGAGAACGCTGAGACTGAACTTCTCTCTTTTCTCATTTGTTAATCAACTTTTTCTGTCACTTTACATGAGAACAACCGGGTGCAGCAGCATGAAGGTCTTCCAGCAGAGACTGTCTGACAACGTGCCTCAATATCCCCAATTTTAAACGATATCATACGGACGTCTGGAGGAAAAGAACCTAGAGCAGAGGTCAGAGGATCGCCGAGGCCTTTGAGCTGTGCAGCCAGTGCGGCTAGAAATGCCAAATATTCTCTGTAGTTCCACGTTTTCAAATGTGAGGATTTATAAAAAATGGAAACAAATCAAAAAACCTTTGGGCTTTGAAGATGTGAAGACATGAAGACATTACTTTAGGCCTCAAAAAGCTGTGATGGGCATTTTTCTATGAGTCATTTAATGAAGTGAAAGTGGTCATTAGTTGTCGCTTCACTCACTCTACACAGTTACAGTTTCTGTGAGAGTGGATTTTCTCAGTGCAGTGAATTCAGTGGAAACCAGCAGCAGCAGGAAAAGACACTCAGACACTGGTGTGCCTTCAAAATAAGTGCAACGCTACGAACGGCCTTTAAATGATTGATTAAATAAAAAGATTTGCTCCCAAACGCAGCTTTCACCCTTCATCAGATCTGCTCGTCTTAATCCTCCGAATCCCAAACTCTGAGCCAACACACTGACACATTTATATTGGGAGCTACTTTTCTTTGAGTCGCCCTTCCCCTCACCCCCCTCTCCCTCTCCTCCCCCTTCCTGCCTTGTTGCAGCATTGAATGGATTTGCCCGAAGAGTCGGCGATGCGAGACTAATCAGGTCCCATTCCAATTCTGGGCACAGCGGAGGACACCAGAGCCCGGTCCCCGAGCTCAAGCAGTAAACCAGCAGGTGATTTGCACTTGATGCATTTTAATTGGAGCACAAAGAGATCCAGAGCTGTGTGTGTTGTGGGCTGTGAAATACATCCCTCCCCCTCTCTCCCTCTGCAGCTCCTGACTCTGAGGTAACAGGAGCTTTCAGACGCTGCTGTGGGGTAAGAGATGCACAGGTTGACCCCGGCTCGAGCTCCAGGCTCTTTGTCCGCCTGCGATCAATGGGAGGGGAAGCTAACCCCGAGCGCTGCAGTGGCTAATGGCTTCACAACAAACCCTGCAGAGAATATGAGCTCCTGAGGCTCCGAGTGGCAAAGGCTGAGGAGAAAGAAAGAAGGCCAGAGAGCAGCAGACACGCATACCAACAATCCACCATGAGGACGATGTATGACGGCAGCAGAATTAAAACGCAGCAGCTCTGACTTATGAAGCACCTCTGGCATGAAAATACTGGTTCAATCAATTCCTGAAGAATAAATAAATGAACGGATCGGCCTCCGTGGGTTATTCTATCATGCACAATTCATCACCATCAGCAAGAAGCTGCTCTTTATTCTCAAGCTAATAACAAGAGTGACAGGACACGAAGACAGACTGCATGCACAGCTTGTTTACAGTTACAGTACATATTCATAAAAGACACCAACATATGACATATGAATATTTCTGATGAACTTTACCCAGTTTGAGAAAAAATGTTCTGAGTGGAAGTGACCTTAGCCAGAGAAGACTGTAAGGAATAAAAATATCTTAGTCATGGATTTAAAAGGAGGCAGAATGAGTGGTTTAATTAGTGTATTATAATAAATAAAAAGGTATTTTTAATTGGTTCTCCAGAAGGTTTAAGGGATTTTAAGGAGGACAAACCTCTAATAACTGAATGGCCAACATTAAAACCACCCCTGAGTTTTAGCCTTAATTAAAAATCAATGCTCTTTGAAGGTACAAAGGTTTTTAATGGGAAAATTAATGGTTTCATTAATTGATTATGATATATTGGGGAATTTCTAATTGGATTTCACCATAGTTTCACTGGATTTATGGGAAAAAAACATGAAAATTGAGCCACTAATATCAGAGCCACCCTTGTATTTGCAGCTTGAGTTTTTTCGTGGATTTTAAAAAATGGAAAATGAATGTATTGGTTGTGGGACTCTGATGATAATGAGGCGTTTTGGGTTTTGGGTATTCTGATTTCAGAGGTTTTAAAGACGAGACAAACATGAAAACCAAGGAAAACTGACCAAATAACATTAAAGCCAACCCTGTACTGTAACCTGCATATTTTAAAAACATCCTCCACGGAAAATGAAAGTTACCGCTGAATCTGGGCCTGAATGAACAATTACCTGTTTCTGCTGCTTTCAGCTGCAGAAACAACTGCTTTCTCATGAACTGTTATTAAAACACTTAATAGATTAATTAATAGATTATATAAAATAGATTATAAAATCCTAAGGAATTTTGAGTTGAGATTTCCTTTGATTGAGTTTTTTTTTAAGCCCCCCCTTTAATGGGAAGCTTAATTAAAACTTAAAACCCTTTGAAACTAGTTCAGATGTTACTTTAATGTCGTTTGACTTTTATGGGATTTTCTTTAGAAAAATAAAAACTTAAAAATACACGAAACCCTCCCAAAACACCACAGTATATACAGAATAATCTACTAATTAATCCATTAATTTCTCCCCATATAAATCATGAATTAATATCAGGAATATTTGACTAAACAGATAATGAGCACCAGCGTGTCTGTTCTCCTTGGAGAGATAACTGCGTTTTCATTTTGTGTTATCACTTATTAGTGGATTTAAGGTTTTCTCATACAGTTGATGTCTCAGTCTGGACACAGCTTTTCGATTTTCAGAGTCAGCCGACATCAACAGGAGGTCTTAATCATCCGCTGTAAACTGGCAGGAAAGGACAGGTCCACGTTCAGCTCATTCTCAGACAGTCTGAAGCTTTGTCTTTAGGAAACAGAAAGCCCTTCACACAGCCTGATTTGGGAGAAGAGGCTTTACAAAAAAAGGAAAAGTACTCAGCAGCAGAGGAGGCAGCGTGGCTAACAGAGGCAGAACATGGCTATCGGCATGTGTGCTCATGGATCTGTGAGACTGAGAGGCTGAAAAACAAAGACGCGAGTTCTGCTAATGCAGACACAACATGGTGAAAATGAGGGCTGGTGAGGCGCCAGGCGTCTCCTGTTACCATGGTGTTTACCACAATGCCGAGCTTTGAATAAGAGATCAACGGGAGCAGAGAATATGAATAAATGAATCCCCAGAGACTGTGGTATTTACACTGAAAGATGCTGTAATCAATATTTTTATATTAGGTGACAAACCTACAGAGATTCATCAACAACTCTGCAGCTTTTCAGCCTTGTTTAGCTCCTAGTTTTGGTTCTGTGACACATTTCCTGTCTGGTTGAGTCTCAGTGTTTCCAGCAGCAGCAGACAGCTGTTTTCATTTGACAAGATGATTGACCCACTGTTCACGACCTGTCCAACACCAAACAGGAGACAGACATAGTTAGAGCACAGATGGAGGAGACGATGGAACATCTGGATGCTGAAGAGCCAGACGTTTCCTCAGGAACTGGTAGAGACTGGACTTCATCAAGCAGCTGTGAAGTGAGCAGGTGTGGTCGATACCTGGGGTAGAGCTGGGGTTCAATAGCATTTTATAGAATCCAAATCCAGCATCAGATCCACTTACCAAATTCGAATCCTTTCAAATCCCTATACAATCCCTCCTTTTGAGTTGAATTTCATTATTTTTGAATAAGATAAGGGACTTTGGTCCCTTTGAACTAACTTTAGACGTTCTACCATTCGGCAAGACGCAGCAGCTACGTTATATTAATACTGATTTTATAAGATTAAAGCATCACTTTTCAGTGGCAGGATTTCTGATGGATATCTACTGTGTTTCTGCTCATAACCATCCCCAGTATTTCTATTCCACTTTACACCAGCATTAAGGAGGTGTTACAGGCTGTTTGAAGTCTTCACATGTGAAAGCATCTGTGTGCTGATCTGCCTGGATGAAGCGCAGAGGGAGGTCAGTCCTGTCCACTGACACCAGCTGAACTAACTGGACTAATGAACCCTGTGGAAGCTCAATCAACACTGTTCATTTGCCAGGTCAAATAAAGCAGAAATCACTGCTCTCGTCTTCCAAAGTTTAAGGTCGGAGAAGCTGCCATCGGAATAAATATCCGCCAGCAGAGGCAAACAGAGAGGATCCCACACACGAAGAACACCTAATGTGAATACAACAGACACAGCTGCTTTCTGCAGTAAATACATTCAGAGCTGAAAACGTCCTCCGGGGATTCGGAGGTCTGAGCGTAAACAGAGCAGCAGATCAGCCGGTCGGATGATAAAACATCATCTCCTCCTCCACATGCTCCCTCTCAGAGCAAAACCAAACACTTCCACTCCTAATACGTCAGCAGGATATCAGCCGCGAGATGTGACCTTTGCCCAGCGGCAGATTCACGGCGGCAGTTGTACATTTAGTTCAGTTACATGTCAAATGGATTTGGAATCAAACCGTTTTTTAATATCACGTTTGAAAATGTCCATAAAACTGATGCACAGTTGCACAGAATGTGATCATATTCAGGAAAGTGTAAGTGTAAGGTACGAACACCCGTATGGTGTTTCTGGCATCTGACTCAGACTTTTGATAAAACTATATATTAGATTTAGTCACATTTGAGTCACTGGAGTTTAGTCCTGGAGTTTCTGTTGTGTATTACGGGCTTGTCACCACACTGTGTATCGCTCTGCTGTGTGCTGACTGGTTATTTGTCTGCCTCAGTGCCACCAAGACACATGACCGTACCATCACTGCACTCCAGATACAAAGTGATTGTGGCTCCGTGGAGCTTGGAAACAAGCTGCTGTTCAATCCATCCTGACGGGAAAAGCAAAACTAAATCGCCATCCTTGCATTTAGCATTTTGATGAGCCCTGTTTCTTTAATCAGACCGACATTTCACAGGGAGAAACAGTGAAAGAGAGCAGTGGCAGCAGTGCGGAGGCCGAGTCGCTCTAAATCTGACAAATGAGGCCTCCGCAATTTCACTGCCTTCATAAACCTGCCATTCACGCCTAATCTACACAGCAATCGACGCGTGCAGTATTACCTCGCATAATTGACGGCCCACACATTAAGCCAGTGTCACAGAAATCATTTTCATTTTCGCAGTGAGGGGGAGGAGGCGCCCGCCAAACCTTGATTGTTCCATTGGTTGGACGCCCAAAGACGTGTTAGTGGACCGATGCGGCGACTTGTGTGAATGGAGGACAGAGTGTAAGAGACACATCCTTCGTTTCACCTCGTTTGTATGTGGGCTGTGAGGACCGATGCATCAGTGCCAACCTGCCTCAACACACAGATAATAAGCCCTGAAAAGTCACTCTTCATGTTTCATCTGCAGAGGCTTTCAGATGATGCAACACACCCTCTGGGAGCCATGTTGGAGGTCTCCAGCTCTCCATGGCTGTGTTTTTGATGCTGCTTCACTTAATGTGATGCTAATTATGGTTATTACTTCCACATTTACATATGTGCAGCAGTTCTGCTCCTTGCTCATAACCCTCGGAAAACCGCTCTGCTTTCAGGCGCTCCAGGTTTTTTACTTGCTGCTCCTACATCACAGCAAATGTGGTGACTAATGCCATTCGTCCACAGTATACGACGCAAAGTGAACTTAAAGATGGTACGAACGATCACAAGAATTCAGGTTTGTTCTCGACACCAGGAAGTGAAGCAAAGATGCACCTGCCGGACTGGTTCAGGATTCAGAAGCTGCATTAAATCACTGTTTACAGAAACGGGAGTAGAAACAAGTAAAAACAAAAACAACAGCGGGTCCAGGTGACTCACACACACACAGACCTCTGCACTACTGTTCCATAGCTGACCTGACCTTTGACCCCTGATCTCGCACTGGAGGAGGTGGCAGTGTGGAGAAAAGAGAAAAAAAAATCCCCTACAGGAAGTGAGGTATCACGTTCCCTCAGCAGAATCACCCTGAAAATGATCTGAACTAACGAGAGCGAGATCAAAGAGGCGGATCAATCCAACGCTCGCTGCTCCAAACGTCCACACCTGCGGTCAGAAGGTGTTAAGATTTACATTTCAGGAGTGAACCTGATCTGAGGCCGCGGCTGAATGAGATCAGCCCCGTTTGAAGTGCAAACATCAGAGTTTCATGGCGGCTGAGAGCGGGCGAGGTGGGGCGGGGCGACGGAGGTGAGCTGGAGAACAACAGGGTGTCAGCTCTGTGTGCACCTGAGGGCCTACAGGCGAAAACACACCTGCAGAGCTGCAGGATCACCTTACTGTGAGTCGCTGCTGCGTCCGCGCTTTGGATTTCTATGAACGCTGCCGGCTTCAGATATCCATGAGACGCAGTTCTGTGGTTCTGGGTGTTCACAGGTTTCCAGTACAAATCACGTCAGCTTTCTCTCACTACACGACGGTTCAAAGAGATTTTTCTTCTCGTCACCACAGCAGCAGCCCTGATGAAGACCAAGCATTCCTCAATGAAAAGGCTTTTCTGTCCTGCACTGTAGGACACAGAGTGAAGAGACAACCAGTCACAGCTGATGATAGCTGCACAATTCTTCTTTCTTTCATTCCAAACAAACCACAAAATAAAAGTCATCATTTTCAATAACTACTTTTTAATTTAATTTAATTTAATGATCACAAACAAACATTAAAATATCTCTAGATTGGGGTTTATAGTGATAAATCTGATCTCAGAGACTCAACATGTAAACAGTCTGACATCGACAGACTCTCTCCTGACTGACAGCTGTGTGGTTTCACCCAAAGAGCACCTTGATTTTACAACACGTTTTATCCTCCGGGCGTAATTAAAATCTAAGAACCACGGCAGATTTAGAAACATCATCCGGTTGACAAACAACTTTTATTGCCTCATGAAGGACGATTAAAAGCGTCTGTCACCCTGTAGCGCTGCAGATAATTGGTTTGCCCTAAACTCAGCCGGCAAAACTGATCGGAGGATAATTCCTTCTCAGCTGTAGAGAAAGTGAAACCAGCATCAGAGTAAAACCCACCACAAGTTGATCCAATCTGGCCTTCAAAAATGTAACGCGTCATACACACTCTGTCCCGGCGTTTCATTTTTAGGATGCTCTGACTGATGGTGTTTTTTTATCCTTGAAGATTAAACTCGAAGAACCAAAGGAAGTTTATTTAAACTAATATCAACAAGGCAACCACTGCAAAACTCATCTGTCTGTCTTCTTCAAAAACCTTTGATAAACAGTGACTTGGAGCTGAAATGAACATTTCTCTGAATATCTTCCAACCCGACTGTCTGTAGCCCTGCAGCAGCTCTGTGAAGCTTTGAGCTAAATGCTAACATGCTCATATGCTAATACACATGTTACGTGTATTAGTTCTGCAGGTATTTGATCCTAAACCAAAGTATACGACAAATTAAAATGTTGACCTGATGGTGGCGTTAGATGAAAAGTCAGAGGATCAGCAGAGTTATTACAGTTCATCCTGAGGGGAACATGAACGTCTGTTGTTAAGATATTTCAGTCTGAGGATCAGGTCTGTAGGACTCATCGTCTGGGAACCATGAAAGTCTGTATAACAACTGAAGCCAATTCATTTTGTAGATGTAAACATTTTGTACCAGATGACTGGAAACACGTTCATGTGGTCATGTTCATTCAGGGAGCTGATCACATGCAGACAAATGAGCTTTCATGAGGTCCAGCACTGATGCTGCTGATGAGCTCTGACTCACAGTCCATGTTCCAGTTCATCCCAAAGTTCCTGGACTCTGTGCAGACCAGTCAAGTTCTTCCACACTAAAGTGGGAAATCCATTTGTTTATGGAGCTTTGTGCACAGGGGCAGTGACATGTTGAAACAGGAAACACAAACTGTTTCACAAAGCTGGAAGAACAATATTGTCTCAAATATCACTACGTGCTGCAGCAGTGAGATTTCCCTTCACTGGGACTGAGGGCCCGAACCAGGGAAACCAGACCTAAAGGACACAAATATTCATACGCAGGGTTCATATGCAGGGTTGTCCACAAACTTCACAACAATGACAAAACTGATTAGACTACAGCTAACATGCACCATATTTCCCTCCAGACTTCATTACATAACTCAGACGTTTTTTTAAGACCTTAAAGTTATGAATCTAACTTGACAGGCGTCTCCAGACCTTCTGAAAAGTGTCTGTTTTCCAGATCAATGCTGCCATGTCTCACAGGACTAGAAACCTGCATTTTGATTGTGGGCTCCTGTCAGTCATGGAAGTGATGGAGAGTCTGAGCAGGTGATGACAACAAACAGAGAGTAGAGCGCCGACATCTCCGAGCCGCTGAGGACGAGAGGAAGCGTCCTCGAGTGAGACACGGGAGTGAACAGTCGCCGCAGGGGGAGGTTCCATCTTTCACTTCTTCCAACCACATGAAAAACAAACACCTCTGTTTCTGTTTCTCTTTACAGAGCCACAGATTCTGTGCTGGACAATACAGGTGGCACACAGAGCCTGAACGATCTGAGAGCAGAAGTCTCCACCATCAGAGAAAACTAAAAATGAACATTTCCAAGAAAGGTCTGAGCACCGTATAATAATCAGCCCTGGGAGACTCTTACAGGCTGAAAATACGCTGTACTCAGATTTCTATAGCAACTTGTCAACAAGAAATATTCTAAAAGTCATGTATGTTTTTCTGAAACTGCATCATTAAGTAAGTAAGCATAAGTTCTTAAAAAGAAGCAAAAAGAAACACTTGAAGTTTCGTTGCCAAAAACACAATGAATGTTGTTTCTGCTGCAGTTTGAGTAAACAGACAGAAAGCAGAGGGAGCATGTTGTTGTTTATCATCTGCTTCTGCTCCATTACGAGGAATGAAACGCTTGTTAAACAGCATCTGAACACAAACAGCTTCACCCAAATTCAGTTGATCTCGAGCAGCAGTGATTGGTCTGTTAATCGATTAGTCACTTGACAGAAATTGGGCAACTAACTGATTATAGAAATAACAGAATACGCCCCCCCATTCATTTACCTGCGGCCCGAGGGCCGTTCTCGAGAGCCCACCGTTGAATCCCAGACAAGCTGAACAACCGTTTTCATGCCAAAGGGCTCTACGCCCCGCAGCGACGCCGTTACCCAGAACCCCCTCCACGTCTCAGCTCTCTGCCTGCTCTTCACTATTCTCCACCATCCCTCCAGCACCACAGGAGGATTACTGAGGAGCTGATGTTGTTCTCATCATCAGCTGCTCTGGATGAGAGCTCCCGCTAAATGACTGTAACTTGTAAACAGTGTCGGCAGAACATCAATATTCATCTGCAGCTCAGCTAATGTCAGAGCTCCTGTTGAAATTTTAATCACACTTGTTACAGAGTATTTGTTATGGACGAGTTTCCCTCCACCGGACGTCGTGATGGGACGTGAGGATGCTGACGAACATGGACGAGCCTCCGAGCGTCCTCCGTCCACCGAGGCTGAAAGATTTCCAGATTCTGAACTCATCCCAGGAGGCGAGCGATTAAAAGCCTCACGGTTCCGTAAGATTTCATTGAACTCCGGCCCGACTCCTCTGGAATATAATCTGACTCTGCTCCGGTGAAGCTCGAGTGAAGCTGCTCATGACTAACTGCTTCCTGTACTGTTCTTAATTAGAAACTCTCTGCTGTCATTTCATTTTGTGCAGTAACAGTAAAAATCACACTGATGTGGAGTTTTGTTTAAATCTCCACACACTGTACCTGTCCGGGTTCGTCTGTCCAACAAACAAGTTTAACATCAGTCATGTGACCAGTCTGTGAGCTCTGATTGGCTCAAAGTGGACAACTACAGAGGTATCTCAGACTGGAATCATATGCAGAACATATGTGCCTCCAGAAAAACATACATCCCAAATCAAAAGCTCTGTACACCAAAAATGACATACTATAAACATGTGGAGGACAGAGCTGTGGTGAGAACCAGCTGACAGGAAGACAAACCTGGAGAACAGCTGAGTCTGATTCATACTCTGGGTGAATCTTGGATCTCATTTGTTCTCACAGCACTTCGCAGACAACTGACACGAGAGTCGGACAGATGGTCAATAACAACTGTTTCCACCTGAAGATGACTTCTGTCTAAACGCTCCACAGCAGGACAGTTCACCGATAACTGTTTGTCCACGCTGGGCTGACGGTGCGATCGTGAAGCAGCTGTCAACATGCTCACATTTTCAACTCGGACAGAGAGACCCGCTCTGAGGACCACGCCGCCCTGGTCTCGTACTAAAATCTGACGGAGGATGTTGTGGTTTGACTTTAATTAAATAATTTAATTAATTTAATCAGAAATAATTCATGTTTGCTGCAGAAACATTTGCCACACTTCCTTTATTCATTTTGGCAAAATAAACGATGACGAATCGTCTGCTTGAAAACTGAACCCACAAACCTTCAGAATGACAGTAAAGAGTTACTGTGTGTGAATTTGAAAACCGCAGACTTTTCTATTCCACATATTTCTTTTTTGACAACAAATCCCATGTAAGTCAAACCAACAATCATCCTCCCTGGGCTGCAACTGACAGTCATATTACCAATTAATCTGCAGATGATTTCTCTGATTAATCATTTTGTCTTAAAAAATAATGAAGAACTGCTGTTATCATTTCCCACAGACCGAGATGCCATCATGTCTGACCAACAATACAGAATCCAAAGATATGCACTGTACCATCACGTATGACCCAAAACAAGCATCAAATCCTCATGTTTGAGAAGCTGGACACAATAAATGTTTGGCATTTTCTTCCCTTAAAAAATGACTAAATAATTATTCAATAATCAAACTAATCAACTAATCAATGAAGCTCTGTATCCCACTAACAAGTACTGTGTGTATCATACATCTTCTTCCTTATACCATGAACACACATACCGTAGTTTATTGTGAGTCCCACACAGTCCTGCTGATCCAGATCCAGATACTCACTACAGCACCAAATGTGGATTAATCCGCCGCTGAAAAATAGTCCCAGACAAAGTCACCGTTTCCTCCTGTTTGTTTGATAAAAACTACAGCGAGCAGCTGTTTGAGGAACATTTCTGACATTTCTCTTTTAAAAATGAGGTGTTTTTAAAGATTTACATCGTCAGCCACAAAGGGCTCAGAGCTGAGAGCCACAGACAGAGGAGCGAAGTCACAAAGACAGAGACAGACAATAAGAAAAATACTGAATAACGTGGACTGCTACTTGAGTGTGAACCTCAGTTTCACCCAAGCATCATGCTCTTTGTCCAAATGTGTATGTTTTGGCTAAAGAAAAAAAAGATGGCAGTAAGAGGGGAACCTAAACTCCAGGCTTCAAATCGTCCTCTGAGGAATTCATAGCTGACGTCAGAAATGCCGTGACCATACTCCACACACCATGTTTTACAGTGCAGTCATAATGCCAGCGAATAATGGTTTGCTATAAATGCTTGATGTTTCTCCAGGGCTGTATTTTCCCTTCAAACTCTGAACACAGCAGCCGGCCGCTTCCAACAAAGTGCCACAGGCCATTTTGTCCCGTTTCTCCTGCGACTGTAAAAGCCTTCCTTTCTTTGGTTTTCTGACGAGCCACAGTTCTGAAGGCAGCGCAGCCAATTATCTGGTATCAGGACTCAGCACAGCGCAACATGGCTATTGTTGTGCATTGAGCGGCCACTGTGTGAATGAGACCTTCTGTGCTAAACATCAAGGTATTTGGTTTGGGCCTCGTGTGATAGCAGGGCGCTCGTCTGAGATGGAAACGCTCCGTTTCTCAATGCAAACACGGTGAGCAGCAGCAGAAAAGTCAGTTCAGGGGTTCATTAATAAAACATGGCTGAGGCAGGTTACTCCAGACACTCCACAGTGACAGCTAACACTCATTTACATGGCTGCTGTTTTTTTCTGTTAAATATTTAATGAAAGCTCTAAAGACAAAGAACAGTACAGCGCTATAATGAATTTATGAATATTATATATTAATGCAGCAGAATACAAACATGATTGCAAATAGCACTGACTATTATCCCTGTCAGGATGCATTGCAGGAATGCTGAAGTGACAGGTGTGGTTGTTAGCATAGCAACATTGTTCTAGCTCTCATGTATTAATTTAAGCTTTTTATTAATGTGCCTGTTTTCTTTACGTAAAATGTTTTTGGCTTATATGAAATGCAGATAAAAGCAAATGCATTATTATTATTATTTCCAGTTTTGCACATTTTTTTTTCATTTGGATTTATTGTTTGTTTTTATTGTTGTTGTTTTCCTGTTGGTCTGCTCTGTATTCACTCTGAGAGGGAAACATTTTATCTCACAGCTCTGTTCTACATTAAACTACCTATTGAATATACATGGACATGTAAAGTAGTTCAAACCAGCTCGACCAGGCACAACATTAAAATACAGCATCAATAATAATAAATTACTTCTCAGAGCGGGGCCTGGCTACGTAATGGACAGGATACTTTTACTCTGATTACATTTTGCTGATAATATTACACAACAAATTAAGTTCCTACATTCAAAATGATTCCTGAGTACACAGGTATATTTTCATTATATTATTTCTGAGCACTTCTTCCACCATTGCAGTTACAGTGAAAAATGAACTGTCTGAACCTTTAAATGAAATATTAAAATATTAAATATTCTATTCAATTAAATGAACACTGCGAAAACTGTCAATATCATGTCACCATGCAACCTCCAAAGATCTATAACATGAACACACTGACGATAAAATACAACAAATACACAAGAGTCCAGCTGTAATGATGTCATTACACTCTCACACACCTTCTGCCCCTCAGACACACACCTCCTCCAAATCTCATGTTACAGCCTGAATGATGACTTTTCACCAACATGCAGGAATATCAACGTGATTCCTGATCTTTCACAGGAAACTAAGGACGGAACACAAACACACCGACAGTCTGAAACCGTCTGAGGTGCAAAGGTCGCTGTAAACTCAGATTTCTCCTGCAGAGTCACAGCTTATGCTGATTCCTCACTCTTCCATATGAACGTGGTTATCGCAGGTGCACGGTGCGCACACCCACGGCAGAGCACGCGCAGCCACGCAGCGGCGGCGGCTTTCTTACCTGTGCAGTCCTTCCCTTTGCCTTTGCACTCCCCGCTCTGAGGGTAGTAAGACGCCCGAGCCTCCGGCAGGTAGAGCAGCAGAGACAGCAGACAGGCGGACACCAGGTACCGGACAACCCCGCCGGGACGCCTCCCAGGGCCTGACACCATGATGATGCTGGTAACGATCCAACCTGCACACACCGACAGACGGATCGCTCGGTTCTCGGTTCAGGTGAAAAGGCGAACAAACAATTCAGCGTATCCCGGGAAAGTAGGCGGAGACGAAACGGAAAACACCCAGTCTACCCCACCGTGTCCCGCTGAAAGGGGAGCAGCGAAGACTGGAGACAGGAGAGCAGAGAGAGTGCAGAAGTCTGTGGTGAAGATGGAGGAATGTGCAGAGAGCTCCACGCCTGATTCCGCGTTCAAGAAGCCTCGAAGGCGGTCCGGTTTGTCCAGGGTAGAGGCAGCATCCTCGCCATCCGTCCTTCCTCCGCACCGAAGCTCCGCTTCTTTTTAGGCAGATCTGTCTAATAGAGCCGATATCTGT
Organism: Toxotes lorentzi; assembly: GCA_037833715.1. Lineage (NCBI taxonomy): Eukaryota > Metazoa > Chordata > Actinopteri > Toxotidae > Toxotes > Toxotes lorentzi. The sequence goes on from JBBMJY010000006.1 coordinate 22,001,721, forward strand.
CGGATGTCGCACACGTAACGATCCGCCACGTCCTGGTCCGCGGGAGGAGTGCTGATCACGGCGCTCCGGCAGCGTTTCCGCGCGGCAATAAAGCGGTCGAGGCTCCGGCGGAGCGGAGACGCGGTGCGTAAAGAGAGCAGCAGCTGCAACCACAACAAAGAGATCCGGACTGAGGAGGAGAGGGCAGACAGGCTGGTCACGTGAGAGGATGCAACACACCCCTCCACGCCCCTAACGCGGGCACGCACGCGCGCACGCACACCTCAAACAGAAATGCAACCCGCAGAATGCAGAAAGGCCACAGTCCACAAAGTGGTTTAAATACTGAGCCAGACCACGGTGTCAGAACTCCGCAGTGACATACGGTCAGCACAGTCTGCACTCAGTGTTAGAAACCAGGATTTCCACAGGTCTGCAAATATCCTTCATCCACACATTACACTCCAAGAAGTAACTGACCTCTTTCACAGGTTTACTGGTTTTGTACTGGGGGAATACGATGTGAACAGAGCTGATCCCAAGTGTGTTGGATCTGGATCCATCAGAAACACTGACAGTCACACTGACTCACTGGTCTGGAATCAGTTCTTCAGAGCTCTGCAGTGTTTAGGCGCAGCTCTAACACAGACATCTGAAGAGTGTCTGACTCCTGTGGAGCCAAAGATTTCAGGCTGGGTCACTCTGTGGGTGGTTTATAGAAAGGTTAAAGACCCGAATGTGAAACACTTCAGTGTAAAACTGAGTTTCTGTTTCCGTTGATGGTCCCAGAATTCAAACAGAGCACTTCATCACCACTGGATCCTCGCGTGGGGCCATACCTGAGCTGGTTGTTTGAATAGGACCCAACATGACTCATTAACCCCCCCCCCCCGTGTTGACTGAATTAATATTTACACAGCTCAGTTTGGCTCACCGTTCCATTTTGGGCTCCACTGGCACCGTACCAAGACGGACGAGTGGACTGATTTGGCACACCTCCTTCCATCCAGCTGCCTTTAGTTTGTCGTCTCTCCGTCTCACTCAGATGTTAGATTTTTTCTCACACTCTGCAGCAGCAGCAGCAGCAGCAGCAGAGATGGCGTCCTCTGTGGTACTGTTGGACATGGCTGGTTCCACGCCGGCGGCTCTAACAGCTCTCCCGGGCGCTATCACCGCCTGCCAGACGGCAGAGTGGAGCGAGCCTGTTCTAAATCACTCACAACACTGCTGATTAGCTTCTGGGACGAGGTTAAAGACCTTCCAGAAGGTGTGGAAGGAGAGACCGCAGCTGAAATAAAGGAGTCTTCCCTGACTTATTTCACTTCACACTGACACTGAGCCAAAGATCAGAGACGCAGACTGGCTGGCAAAAGCCTGGCACTTTGAAATCCCACACAGAGGCTGAGAAATTAATGACTAACCCTCACTGTAATGACGGACATACCCCTGAGCAAGGCACTGAACCTCAGCTGCTCGGTGGGTGAACAGGTTGGATTCCCTGGCTTTGACTCAGTTTCTGGGGGAAAAGATGCTCCGACCCTGCAGCATCCTGAAGTCTCTCTGAAAGAAACCAAGAGAAATGAAAAGATCTGAACATATGAAAGGTTTGTCGTTAAAGGTTGAGGTCAGACGTCGAACTAGATGTTCCTGTTTTACATATTTTCACAGACTTTTACACACAAACATGTTTTAAACACTGTTTTTATTCACTTCAGAATACGTCCTCTAATCACTTCAGAGCTCCAGTCCTCCAGGTGTTGGACTCACTCGTGGTTTGTGTCTTGTGTGTGGTTTACAGCTTCTTCTGTTTCATTCGCTTTCTCATTTCTCCTCATTGATTTTTGAGTCCTCCTATGATTAGAAATGGAGCACGACCAGTTACTTTCTTGGGGTCCTTGGGAGGGGTACTGGACGGTGCTCCGATTGGGGACCCTGAGTTCAAAGTTAATTTCTTGAGTTCAATTATTTTGGTTCTATGATGAAACACTTCCATCAACAACTAATTCTTTGATAGCCAATTTGTCTTGATTGCTCCAACGACGTCCCTGCTTAGACTGCTGCCCCCGCGACCCGGCCCCGGATAAGCGGTTGAAGATGATGATGATGATGATGATGATTTTTTTTTTTTTTTACCTTTTGTTGAAATCTCATGTACAGAATCAACGAACTGAAATTTCTAATGTTTGACAAAAGTGAATATTTCAACATTAAAACAAGGAGCAAACATTAAAACTGCTTTTAGCTACCACTGTTTAAAGCCAACAGGTGACTGAAACACTCAGTGAGTTCAGTATTAGAGACTCCTGTTTGTGGGACGGTCTCTGATCTGCTCAGAAGGTTTTGTCTTAATTTCTCACTAAGCTTCTTCAGCTTTGGTCTCCTGTTCGGGTTTTAAACTGAAGCTCGGCGGTCGCCCGGCAGTTACTGTCAGATTATTCCTCCCACCATATGTCTCAGTCCCACAACAATCCTACAACACAGAATTCCCTGGCACTGCCTCGGCCTCTAACCTGTTCAGTAACGGGTCGTTTGATGGGTGGGTGTGCAATTAACTGTGGAATCTGTGACCAGTTTATAGAACAATAGGCTGCACACAGCTGTAGACTAAAGTTTCCATTATTAAATACTGAATGAATGAGTTCAAAATTCCTATTTTCCTGTTCTTCCTGTCCTTCTCCTGGTTTTGTGAATGTCTTCCAGGAGAGACGCTGTGTCATCCACATTTGTAGGATTCATTGTGTTGAGACCACAGAGCTGTTGGACACAGGTCAGGGCTGCAGTGGGATGCAGCCAAGCTTTTCACCACAAAGCCCAGTGTGGACACACTGCAGACATGTTCGAACAACATAACACAACACAACAAGTTTGTTTGAAGCGCGATGAGACCTTAAACACAACCAGAGCAGCAGTGTGGTTATAGGCACTGAACTCAGCAGGTTACCTGTAAACTGATTTCTCAAATATCAGAAACCTGGTTTCTCCTGGACAACGCAGATTTCTTGGCCCAGTGTAGAAGCTTTGCATTTTGAGTCATGAAGGCTTGTCGGGGGGTTACGTTGAGGAAATAAAACGTCTAAGGGCCAAGTATGGTCCTAAATGGACCATCAACTTCCTTTGGTGTCTGCATGTAAAGATGTCCATCGGCCCTGATGTGGAAAAGTGTTTGTTTGGCTTTTGTGAGTTTTGTCAGAGTCGTCTCAAACACAGACCCATTTCTCTACAGCTCTACTTCTGCTTTTGGCTCAAACATGAGTCCGTAAGATTTTGAGCCTGTGAAATGATGTTCAGAGATAATTTCAGAGTCTGTGGTTGTAAATCACTCTTTGTAAACCTGTGAAGAAAACTGTGCCTCACAAATTCCTGTTTGTGTAGAAACGATTTTTAACGGTCAAGAAAATCTGAGCGTGTCTCTGAACTGTATCAGCGGTGCCTCCAGACATTTAGAAATTTGTTCCTGTGATTTAAATCCCTCTGCAACCTTCAGCAGGATCCAGAGCTTCACACAGTCTCTGCTTCTAATCAGAACTCAGATGTTCAAACAGTCTCAGGTTCTCAGTCTGTCACCTCACTGCTGATAAGATGTGTGCACACATTTTACATTTAGACACTCAAATATTCCTACACATTCACAAACTTGATGTTTTTCACTAGTTTTAGGGGCGAGACACAAACAGGCTTCTCTTAATTTTCTTTTGTCTCCTTCCTACATTAAGACAAGTGGGCTTTGTTGGTGGGCTGCCTGCCTGCAGCAGGAGAGTGTAAATGGAAGGGGAGGAGGGGAGGAGAGAGGGGATGTCGAGTGGATTGCAGGGCCTAAATGGAAAGAGAGGGATGGCAAATCAGCAATACTAATTCGATTAAGTTCCATGATAGTTATCTCTAATTGGCTTACTGCGTTTGTTGTGGATTGGCAGACACCGGGAGTCTGTCGTCTCACAGCGGCTGGAAAAGGATGTCTCATCGTAAGATCATTTCAGGGCAGGAAACAGTCAGGTCTGTTCCTCTAGGAGAAATTAGAAATGCTTACAACAAGTCCTGCAGTTAAAATTGGACTCAAAGATTTATGGAAGTATCATCATGTAGAGTGAAATAAAATAAGGTCAAATTTAACGTTTCCAAAAACCAGAGTCGTCCCTGAAGATCAGAAACCTCCACCTGAGGGAAACACGGCTGTTTTGGGGTTTTAGCTCTGATCCTGATTGTGGCGTGCAGACTCTAATTTCCTCCGCCATCTGTAGTACGAGCTCTTCAAGGGGAGGGTCACCCCCTCTGCTGCTGATGGGGGGGGGGGTTAATCCAAACCATTCTGCAGGGCGAGACAGGGGGGCGAGTTTAACCCATCGCTAATCACCACACATCCCATCAACTGCTGGAAAAAAGTCTTAATGAGCCATTTAATCTGAGAGTCCTCAGTGATCAGTCTGAGGTTCTCCTGGAGACAAGTGATGCAGCTCAAAGTCCCACTGAGGACACACAGGTCATGTCCTCAGTCTTTCTGCTTTCTGTAACCCAGAGCACACAGTGTCAGGTGAGGCTGGTGAGCACAGATTTTGACAGTTTCCCAGTGAAAGATTTCAGATTGTTTTGAATGCGAACCCGTGTCTAATCCTTCATATGACAAACAAATGGGTGTAAGTAACAAACTGTATGTGTGTCTTTAATTTGTCCTTGTGGAAAAACTTGTTACGGTCAGGGTTGAGGGTTTGATCCCCTGTGTAGCTGCAGAGCATCATAACAGGACACCTCTGCCTGCAGAACTGCAGCGGAGGAGAGTAACTGTAGCGTCATCTTCCTGTGCAGCGGGGGCTGATTTTACATAATTAATGACTGCAATAACATTTTAATAAGACAATCCCGTGCTGTCCTGGAAGACACTATATAAAGGTTATAAACTGAGAATGTTCATAAACGATCACAGTGATAAAAGTGTGTGAATGACACATAATAAATCAGTTTTTACGTGGCAGTCATTTTCAGAACGAGACATCAGACAAAGTGATGGTGAGTTATGAAGCTTGTGGAGAACCAGAGTTCATTTGTTCTCATGTCCAGTGCTTCAAGAACAAAGACATTAAAACACACGTCTTGTGGGTAAAACATGTTGAGAGTTGCTGGAGTGAAAGTGAAAGTAAAGTGTAATTAAGAAAAAAGAAAACACGAGTGATATTAAGTATTAAAAAAACAAATATATTAATAGATTAGATGAAGCAGGAACATTGAGCAAATAACACATTTAAATACAAAAGAAAACATCAAGTTCTGACCTGATGATGGCGCTAGAGGAAAAGCCAGAGGATCATCAGTTATTACAATTAATCCTGAGGAAACAAATGAAATCCACACAATGGTTGCATGGTTATTTCAGCCCGGACCAATGTGAGGGGAGGAAGAGCCACAGGCCGAAACACCACAAACACTGCTGTAAAATGAAAATAACACACAAATCACTCGTTCATGGCTCACTGGAAACCAGTAAACAAGAACTCACGGTTCCATCAGAACATCAGACTGAACCGAGCGTGGGTTTTCATACAGATAATTCAACTTCAGGCCGGATTCATTCGCCCCCAGCCTCGTTTTCCTTTTACTCACATCTGAGCTTGAAAAGGAAACGACTTTTTCCTCCATGTGTTACCGAGCCGCCGTGCTAATTGAAAGCTGATTCTAAAGAATCTACATTTCCATACAACCTGTCCAATCACAATAGTCAATGAATCTCATTTCAATAATTAAATCAAGATGAGTCACAGGGGCCGTTCAGTACAGGAGGATCATTCGTGGCTTTCCCTCTGATTTCATCCTGCCATCGATTTAAAGGATGTGATGATGAACAAATGAAACTTCTCTGTCACATTCAGACGGAAACGGGTCTGATTACTGTCACAGAAAACAGAAGAAAACCTGTGAACCTGCCTGATGTCGCAATCCTTCATTCAAATTTCCCAGCCAATGTTTAGACACTGAAGAAATGTCAGGAGCACCTGTTACTGAAAGATGTGAGGCTGAAAGCACAGGTGAGGTGACGTTAGGTGCTGCCCCCTGAACTCAATGATCATTTCAAAAACATTCATTCAAGCTGCTGTGCTCTTTATCACGCCCTCATACATCCACACTGTTCGTTGGTCTGTGTGTCCATCCACAGTTAAATATGTTTTCAGCTTGATCAGACCTCAGCAGTACAGCTGCATAATGTCTCGCTCAATGTCTGCACCTGTGTAAACAGAAGTAAGAAGCAGAAAGGATCATTTAATGTCTATATTTGTTTGGGTATGCAGAATTCACTATTAGCAGCTCCTGTTTGCAGTGAACCCATGGATGCACAGACACCTGTCACTGGATCACTGTGATACTGAAGGAACCTTTAAAATCTGAAGATTCTCAAGGAAGTTCTGGACTTCCAATGAGTGTCTTTTTCTATGATTTCTAAGGTTTCTTTGTGATGGACATTCAGAGATAATGATATCCTCAGAGAACGCAAGTCACACTTGAAAGCCTCTTGGATGTAACCACACTGCTCAAACCAACATTTAAATCCAGTGTTTCCACAGGCTGTGTCCAGCGTACAGCCTCAGGGAGAACAGCAGGGTCGTGTTTATGCTGCTGCTGCTGAAAAGCTGAGCACAAATTGTGGAAATGCTGGATTTAAATCTCGGTTTCATCCCATATGGACAGTAAAAACCTGTGATTTCATATAAAAGATACCTTTGAAGATGTAAACAGCTGCCATATCAGATCATATAGACTTGGTGGCGTTTTTGTTGCTTCTCTTTTGTCTGTGACCCTGATTTTTTCTGTCCATCTCTACCGTTTATCATCAAACACACAAACCCCGTTCAAACCGTTTCCCATCATCCCCTGCGCTGTCTCATTGTGGGTGTGCAGTATCTGCCACTTCACTTCATTGATCATCATTCAGGGTTTTGGTTCAATCAGCCAGTTGATCAAATAATGAAGTGGACTTTCAGATTAACTCCTTCAATACAGCTTTATCGATAAAACTCTCCTCACAGCAGCACCATCCAGTTGTTTTGGGCCTCATCCACCCTACACCCCCTACACCCCCTCCTCCAAGCAGCTCTTAGCCGTGCCACGGATCAGAGAGCAAACTTACAAAGCAACTCGTATTGATTTGACCCCCACCAACATGTTATGAAGTCAATTCAGTCTTGACCTATAAGGAGCAAGTCACCCACGCAGTAATCATGGATCAGAGAAATAGATATAGCCTGGTAATAACATGGTTGGAGAGCTGCATCAGAGGCTCAGAAAACACTGAGCGCTGCAGCTTGGTGCTAAGGATTCATGAAAACATATGGCTAAACTGTCTCTACTTGGCTCTCAGGGATAAATAAAGTTCAGTGAATTATATTAAAATAATAACTGAGTCACAGTGGGATGAAAAATGCCCACTCAGATATGTTACGTAGCTCATCAAAGTCAAAGTCAAAGTCAAAGTCAGCTTTATTGTCAATTCTGCAGTATGTACAGGACAAACAGAGAATTGA
>JBBMJY010000006.1:22022291-22044813 GCA_037833715.1 Toxotes lorentzi
AGAGTAACTCTGATGTACAAAACTACCACAAAGTTCCAGGAACTGTCAATGAATCATCTTGGAAGAGGCAATGTGAAGCATCCGTATGTTTTTGATAAAGGATTAGCGACGCATGTCGTCACAGGTATTCTTTACGGGGCACAAGCCTTCTTCGTCTTTGACCGTGAGGTGTCTAAAAATGAAGATCATCAAGACATTGAAGGCAACTTGAAAGTGATGATCAAGAAGATCCCATCCTTTGCTATAGAGGGTGAAGGTTCCCTGAAAATGGAAGAAAAGGACAAAGCAAATGTTGAGAAATTCTCTTGCAGATTCCATGGAGACTTTTCTCTTGAGAAAAATCCTGTGTCCTTTCAGGATGCAGTAGAAGTCTACCAAAGCCTGCCGAAATTACTGGGAGCCAGTGGAGAAAATGCGGTACCTGTGAAAGTCTGGCTGTTGCCATTGACAAGTTTAGATTCTTCTGCTGCTCGGCTTGTCCGTCAGATTAGTATAGGATTAGTTCAGGAAGCACAGAGAGTCCTGGAGGACTTCAGTGAGCTGGAAATGAGGTGCAATGATGCAATGAGAACAACAACTGCAAAGCAGTTCCCACAAATTTGCAAAAAGCTTCAAAGTTTCAAAGAAATGTGCTCTGAGTTCAAGCTGGAATTCCAACGAACCTTATCAAAGAAACTTCCATCAATCCGGGGAGGAGGTGAAGAGGAGGCTGTGCTCGCAGAGATCCTGAACAGGAGACATTCTTCTCCTTTCAGCAGCAAAAACCTGAACGAGTGGATGGACTGTAAAGAGAGAGAAATCTGTGTTTTAAAATCTTTCACCAACATGATGAAAAACACAGAGATCGTCCCATGTCCGAGCGATTTTCATGAGGAGGTTCTCAGTGCAGAGCATGCTGTGTGTTTGGTTTTCACCTCACTGGGAAGTGCTGAGCCGTACCTCTCAGCTTTATCAAACTACTTCAAAGGAACAACCAAACCAGGCGACCCTCAAGATCCACATACATATGATGTAGAGAAGGAACAGTGGTACCTTTCGAACGAAGTACCTGATAGAATGAGGAGAAAAGCAAAGCTCTTCAGGGATTTTGCTGAGGCCAACAAGGAGAACAAGAACATTAAGTTCCTGACAGTGGGTTTGACAAATGAGACACACAAAGGTTCAAGCATCTACCTTTATAAAGACGGCTTCTCTGTCAGTGACGACTTTGAGCTGCCTTCAAAGCCTGAAGCTGTGACAGTCAGTGACATAAACCACAACAGTGTGACACTGAAGATTTCTCCACCCACATCTGGAGCAGAGGACATCGCCTCCTACTCTGTTGAGTACTGTGTCAGTGGAGAGGACGGATGGCTGCAAGAGACGGCATCAAAGGCTGAGGAAGTCACAGTGAGCGATCTGAGACCTAACACAGGGTATGTGTTCAGGTGCAGAGCAGTGACCTCAGTAGGTGTTGGGCCAGCCACAGAAGTCAGTGGCTCCATTAAAACACTGCCTTGCAGCCCTCCTGGAAAACCTCAAGTTGAACCAAACTCCAGTGAGATTTCAGTTAGCTGGCAGAAACCTGCTGAGCTTGGAGAAGGTGTCCAGATTTTGAGCTTCATCGTGGAGTACGCCCAAACACACAACGGGGTGAAAGTGGAAGATCTCCAGTGGAAACAAACAATGTCTAGAGCTGAAAAAGTGATCATCTCAGGGCTTCAGTCAGTGACAGAATATATTGTCAGGGTCAGATGTGATTGTGGTGTAGATGGCAGAAGCAAAGAAAGCATCACCGTTAATGTCTGCACAACGAAACGTGAATTTGCTCGCCTTGCAGAATTCCTGAAGCATATTAGCATGAGTATCAGTTCTGGATCCCCCTCACTTTACAAACTGCCACTGACAGAAGAAGATTTGGACATAGATGGATGCCGGAGGTATAACTTTGGCCAAGAAAGAATGAGGCAGAATCGCACTGTTATGCTTCTTGGGGCAACCGGATCAGGAAAGTCCACTCTGATCAATGGAATGATCAATTACATTGTTGGTGTAGAGTGGAAGGACAATTTCAGATTTAAATTAATTGTTGAGGATGAGTCAAGATCACAAGCTGAAAGCCAGACCTCTGAGGTCACTGTGTACAAAATCAACCACGAGGATGGTTTTAAAATCCCCTTCTCTCTGACTGTCGTGGACACACCAGGTTTTGGGGATACGAGAGGAGTAGGAAGAGACAAGGAGATCACAGAACAAATCCGGAGGCTTTTCGCCTCAGTTGACGGAGTCAGCGAGATTGACGCAGTGTGTTTCGTTACTCAGGCCTCTCTTGCACGACTAACAGCAACACAGCGATATGTGTTTGACTCTGTGCTCTCCATTTTTGGCAAAGATGTGGCAGAGAACATCGAGATGCTGGTGACCTTTGCAGATGGCAAGCAGCCACCGGTTCTTGAGGCAATAAACGTCTCTGGAGTTCCTTGCCCAAAAAATGACTTAGGGCTTCCAGTTCACTTCAAATTCAACAACTCTGCATTGTTTGCAGACAACAGATGCATCAGTGACACGGCCGGTGATGACGATTCAGACGATGATAACTTTGATGAAATGTTCTGGAACATGGGAGCCAAAAGTATGGAGAAGTTCTTCACTGCTTTGGGTAAAACAACAACCAAAAGCTTGCTAATGACCCAAGAGGTTCTAAAAGAACGAAAGCAGCTTGAAACAGCCATCGAAGGTTTGCAGCCACAGCTTAGAGTTGGATTAGCCAAACTTGAAGAAATTAAGAAAACAAAAGAAAAGATCAAAGAGCATGAAACGGTCATGACTTCAAATGAAAACTTTGAGATTGAGGTAGATGTGATTAAGCCGGTCAAAAAACAGCTCACAAAGAAAGGAGAGTACATCACCAACTGCCAGAAATGTTCAATAACATGCCACTACCCGTGTGCAATAGCAGAAGATGATAAAAAAGCTGGCTGTGCATCCATGGATAGGACAGGGATGTGCACCGTCTGCCCTGGAAAATGCATCTGGAGAGTGCATTTTAACCAGACATACAGTTGGGAGTATGTTAAAGTGAAAGAGAAGCAGACACTGAAAGAATTAAAAGACAAGTATGAAAAAGCAACAAAGGAAAAAATGACAACACAGGAACTGATTGAGAGGAAAGAGGAAGAGATTTGTCACCTTCAAGACATGATCGTGTCCCTCCTGGATCAGACGTCTTACTGCATAACTCGCCTGCAAGAGATCGCCCTGAGGCCTAACCCCCTGACCACTCCAGAGTACATCGACATGCTGATCGAAGGAGAAAAGTCGGAGGCCAAAGAGGGTTACCAGGTTCGAGTCCACTCTTTGGAGGCTCTGAAGGAAAAGGCAGAAGTCATCTCCAAGGTCGCCAGAAGAGATCGACTTATGAAAACAGAGGAAGAATTATCTGAAGAAAGACAGGAGAGGAAAGAAAAGAAAGGTTTATTTAAGAGATTTATAAATTACCTTGGATTTTAGGCTGCAAGAAAAAATATGATGTATGGCTGCACTAGCAGCTGCCACGATGAAGATGAATGATCACATTTAAACTGCAGCTAAGTCATGCTAATCTTAGCATTTCAATAAACTCACCATTAACAGGGTAAATGTTAGCATCTACATGTTTATCATAACATGATTTATGCGGAAGCACGCTACGGTTGGTGTGAACACGCTATGTTACGTACACTTACACTTCAGGGTAACGTGATGCAGTTTTCCTGTCGTATAACAAATAACCTGTTAGACACTGAAATTCTTGCTTCATCAAAAGTCAAGAACAACAAAGTCTGATTCACACTTTTGGGATCATGAATAAATCCAATATTGTTTTTTCAAACGGCCAAGAGCCACACGCGGTGAAATATGAGTGAGCTGAGTCCTAAATCCAGTAAATACTTCTTATCTGTGTTTGTCGTTTAATGTCAGCAGGAGCTTTGGTGCCTTTAAGTGCTGCCATCCAGAAGTTTGGAGGAAAATAATACGTTTAGTTATTGAAGCTCTTTAGTACTGACATACTGCACTTGATTAATAATAAGTCCATTATACTTAACAAGCTTTGAGACATATTTTTAGTGAGGCTTTGTGGTTCTGTTTGTGGTTCTTTCAGGATCTAATTTTCTTTTGTTTGTTGTAGCGTTCATAGATGCTCGATGAGATAGAAAAGCGTCATAATAAACTGATTTTGATGAATGTGTTCTCTCTCTTAATATTTTTTTAATCTCCTCTACCCCAAACCATTTTCTCCAAATCAGTGAGCACAGGTTAAAATTTTTCTCTTAAGACCTCATGTTTCAATGATTAAATATTCTTGCTGTATCTGTAGTATTAACATTAACATTTTTATCATTCATTTATCTGATTATTTGTTGGATTGTTTTGTAAAACAAGTGAAAAATGCTCATCACAGTGTCATAGAGCCCAAAGTCATGTCTTCAAAACATTTCATTAATTTAAATGTAAAACCAGGAAAAGTGTGTGATTTTCATTTTGTAGTAACCATCTAATGTTTGCTTCTTCTTTTTTTTTTTAAACTCATAAAATGAACTCATGAACTCACAGACTGCTGCAGCTGAGAGCTTCAACATGAAGGTTACTGCTTCTAACCCTGAATATTTAGGCTTTTGCTTGTATATATTTTTTTTTAAGTTTCTGCATTCAGAAACTTAAAAAGTACTTTTACTGCTCATGCTACGTTAGCTACAGGAAGCTGAGTAAATGTGTCTAGAAAACATGTTTTTCCAAGAGAAAAATTAAACTTACCAGTGTTTTGAATGCATTTTCCAAATACTTCTGCATCTGGATCCACAGTTAAAACATCTGCAGCAAAATAGGTGGATATTTGAACAGTTTAACAGCCTTTCAGACAAAAAACAAAAGATGCTTCCTCGTGCTTTCCTTTAAAAATAATAAAAATAAATATGAACATGCTGTAGTGAATAACAAAAGTGACATAAATACTGAAGTTATTAGTTTTAGTTTTGCATTGTTGGAGGAGTTAGGAGTTGTATCACCTTCCACTGTCCAGGCAAACAGAAAGACTTTCAGGCAGAGCATTCTGGGATGGCGACCAAGTTTATTTTTATTCAGGAATGTCAGCGAGCACAGCGAGTGTACATCAAAGCTGCCTGGAGTTCACTGCAGTCAGTGACTCAACACAGAGGTGGACAAAATAACGGACACAGTCTGAACGGCTCTGCAGTAAAAAAGCAGTCGATGTTCAGAGACGTTCAAACTCGATCCACTGACTGTGATGTTTAATGAGAAACTTCACATTCAGGCAATTTCACTGTGAGGCTGCAACAACGACAGAAGACCTCACTCTGCTCACTTCATAAACGTGGAGAACAAAAGAGGACAAAGAACGGGACCAACATCCACGAGCTCTTCCACCTCGATCGTCGTTCAGAGGGTCTCATGGTGAATGCATTAAGTTCAAATCTTTCTTATACCATGTTTCATTCCAGAGCTTTTGTGGTTTCTTGGTTTTATCTTTTTACTGGTTAAAAATAAATAAATAAATAAGAAGAAATTAAAAAATAAAAATCCAATTACATTTTGTGAGAACTTTTAAGAACACCCTGATGGAGGCCGGGCGGCAGCGAACACTCGGGGGGTGAAGAATGTTGTATCCGGGCAGAGCTTGCAGTGAAACTCGCTCTGGTTCTCAAACGATTCCACTTAGAAACACGTGTGATCGTAGCAAGATTTTCGTTTAACAGCTGCGATCTTTACTACAGAGCTGTGAGACTGTGCTGTGTCCATGGTTTTATCCACCTGCTGCGGATCCCTTCTTTTACACTGTACATTTAGTTTTCGACAGAGACGAGGGAGAATCGCTCCCTCCTCCTCTGAACGAGAAGTTTGTGGTTTGGGGTGAATGTGATGCTGCTCAGACTCTTTACATTCTTCACAACAAACAGCAAAACGAGAGTAACTACAGAGTCAACGACTGGAATCAAACACATACTTATACAGTATTCTACAGGAATATATACATACAGTATAACATTGTACAGGTAATATACACAGAGAGGTTCATGTCTGAACTTGATGAGTTAACAGTTAAACATTTTTAAAAACCCCTGTGAGAGAATCTGGTTCTTTGACCTAAACATAAGAGCAGCCTCTTAAAAACAACAACAAACAAACATGGTGACAGAGAAATGCATCACACCGTTCAAACGTCTGTGTTTCTGCTTTGATTGTTTCTGCTATCAAAGTCCACAGGAGTAAAATCATGAACACGATGAACCGACTTTTGTAAAGGTTAGTTTTCTCTGAAAAGGATCAGTGTTGAGCTGCCACATTAACTCTTCAGCTGTAACAATAAAATAAAAGTAAATGAAATTGAAAAACTGCACCACAGAGCATTACCTGTTAGGTAAAGGTGTTATTTCGACATTGGGGAAAGACCCAGTAGAAGCAAAGAATAAGCAAAACAGCTAGATACAGCTGGTGTGTCCTAATTAATGTAAATAAGCCAGTTTTTTTTAATTAAAGCACTCAGTTTAACTCTGCAAATGTGGCAGCCTCAACAGGAAAAGAAGTGAAACTGAAAACTCTGGGGAACTTTAGTTACCCTTCATTATGTCAAGATTTGGACCATTTGCAGTGTTGTTTAAATTGTCAAAGCAAAATAACTCGACAAAAGAAGCTCAACACCAAAAACTGTTTGACGTTGCTTCTTGACAACATGTGAACGAAGACGTTTTGCCACGTTGCCTCCAGTAAATCAGGCAGTGAGGCCTCTGGCTCCAGGTTCTGTGACTTACACTGCTGACATTCTCCCTCATCACCATTAACATCTGTCTCAGGTCTAAAGCCTCATCACGGGCTGGACACTGGACAGCTGTGTCTTTCTGTCCTTCGTCACCATCGTGCACGATGTCATTAGAGCCATTTATGACTGATCACGTCCTCTTCATCCTCTTCACCAGCAAACGAACAGTGAGCGTTAATTCTAAACTAATAAAGTCTATGAAACCTTTTCCTTCATCTGGCTGAACTCAGCTTCGTTTAATGGACGGATTTCCTGCCGATTTCACTGAACATACAAAATAACTTTCCAAGTTTAAGAACATGTAACGTTATATATCCCAGAAGCACCTGAGGCCTCGGACACACCTCGGTCTGATGCTCCTGATGTGTTTCGCTCAGACTGTCTGATGACTTACAAAAAAAAAAAACATGCTGTCATGTCTTCTCTTATAAAGCAGCTTCGTGTTCTCTCTCTGCTTCATCATGTTCACTCTGCTGAGGAGATCAGTCTGCATGGCACCAATAACATCTGGGTTTTTTATCAGTTAAGAGCAGATCCTGCTCTGTGTGGTTTGTCTGGAGGCTCAGGCATTAAAAGACATGATGAGGTTGGTGTGTGTCGTCCTTTACGGCCCACTGAACAGTGCTGGGTACCACTTTTTGTTTGAGTCCCTCCTATAAACATCTGAGAGGAAACAGTCATTACTGCCGTAGGCACAGTACGTAACAATAAAGCCTGCAGTAACAGTAAATGATTTTTTTGTTTCCTGGTTTTAGATTCCATCTGAACATTTTGTGTTTTTTGGATCAAACAGGTTCAAACAGGTTGGTTTGTGCTCCGGCAGAAACAAGGAACCTTTTAACAAGCAAAACCATTCATCACAGCCTTGATCATCGTATTATCACTTACAGAGGAACTTTAAAACGCGAGCTGTTACCCAGCACGGTTCCGTACGAACAGCAGCTCAGTTATGGCACTTTGAAGATCTACTGTAATACTGATCTGGTTTGACTCAGCAGCAGAAACTCTTCCTACACGTCACACAGTGAGGGCCAAGCTGAATCACATGGGATGGGTACCTGCAGTTTGCTGCTTCCACGTTAAGTTGTAAAAAAGTGCTAACTAGTAAAAACTGGTCAGATGAGGGTCGGGGTGGTAGGAGCCATTAGGACTGAAGGCTTACTTCCTGTTTGGGGGTCACATCATGAGTTCATCTACACAGGGAGGAACTGCTGCCTGTTTTTAAACTGCAGTCCATGAAAATGAAACAACTCTCTCACTTATATTTCAGACTCCTTCTCCGTTCAGGCAGCAGACGTTTGGCCTCAGAAGCTCCTGAACGTTCACTGTCTGTCAGATTACGTTCCACGTCTGACACGATGTGAAAACATGAACTAGGACAACAAATAAAAACACACTACACCTATGATGGAGACGCTGGAATGCACTCGGAGCTCAGGACTAACACCTCTCCTTCAGTATCCCAGGTCCAGCTGGATTTTGTGCTCAAAAATGGCGATTAGCAGCATTATGCCGAAGCCCAGCAGGATGCCGGCGTTCTGCAGCAGGAAGAAGCCCCAGTGGCTGAAGCCGTGGTCCCCGGCATCATTATGTAACATCTCGGGCACCTGAAAGGACGAGGAAGACACACAACAATAACCGCTGTGTTTCCATTGTGAAACACGTTGTTTTACTTGCAGTTTGTAGCCGACGGTAACCGGGACGGAGCCAGGAAACCTGATTTTATGTCACCTCAGGTTGTTTTTGTGGTAACACATCAAACTTGTGTGTGCTGCAGAAAAAACACACTGCAAATGAAACAGGGCTTCAAAAATATAGATCAAACTGTGTGACAGCCTTCTGTAGTTCAGTTCTGGAAAGGTGTATACTGGAGCTTTAGCTCTGCTGTTAGCTAAACACAGCTGACTGCAGGACGCACTAAACTGTCCCCCTGCCTGTGCTGGATTTAACTGGGTGTCTGTTCTACAGAGTGCTGTGCAGGGAAGTGGCCACAGGAGGTCGGCCTCAGACAACAGGCGATGCTGTGTTTCCCAGACAGCAGCTGACTGTGACACTGTGTTTGTGTGGGTTTTTTACAGAGACTAAGTGTAGGTGTGTGAGAAGACGCCATCTGGTCCTGAAGGCCGCTGGTCTCCAACAGACCGAGCTGAAGTGCCAGCGAGTCAGACGTTAGGTCGAGACCTGTTGAGTCGACAGAGCAGATGCTGCTGACTGGATGAAAACGAGGAGAGGAGTTTCAGTTGTGACTGGGTGGGAGAGAGCTGGGCAGTCATTCTGTGATTCAGGTCACTGACTGTACCTGAATACTGAGCGTGTTCGTTTAACACATACAAACATCTGGATCCTGAGATTTATTTCCATCCATGTTTGATGAAGTATTTTCAAATGTTGAATTCACTGGATTAAACGAAGAATGAAGATTAATTAGTGGAAAGCAAACACACGAAGTGATGACTGATCGATCGCTGTCACCTCATCTTATGATCAGTTTGGTTACCAGGGGACAGTTAATTGTGTTCTACTCACTTTCTACACAGTGGTGATGTGGTGGTGTGCTCTGACAGGACTCCTCGTTCGTTCGTTTATGTGTGTGTGTGTGCGTGTGCGTGTGTGTGTGTGTGGCTGACCATCTCCTGTAGTTCAGGTCTTTCTGAATGGTTTGTACATATGCAGGCAGTTAGCTTATGATTGGCTTTATTGTTTGTGGCGTGTTCAAGTGTAGGAGACGAAACACTGACTCACCATGTCCACAAGGGCCACGTACATGAAGAGTCCGGCTGTGAGCGCGAATATCCACGTGGAGATGTTCTCTGCGTAATGTCCGATCAAGATACCGGTCACCATGCCCAGGTAGGCCATCATGGCTGACAGCACGTTATAAAGAATGGCCTGACGCACTGTCATGCCGGCCTTCAGGAGCACCGCAAAGTCACCTGGGAGAAATTATGTGTTGTCTCATCTACTAAAATGGCAAACATCCATTTGACTGATTTGACTGTAAACATAAAGTTTTAACCAAACAATTCTGAACACTTTTTAAAACACTGTCACTTATAAATGAATTCATACAGTTCTGTAGAAACAGTGGATTTTTTAAGTGCAGCTGACGCTTGTAGAGAAATCCTCCACTGGAGGACTGAGATAGCATCAGAGCTCTTACCTAACTCGTGAGGCAGCTCGTGACAGAAAACAGCCACAGATGTACTGAGGCCACTGGACAGACCCTCAGTGAAAGCAGCTCCTGCAGAATGACAGGTTAAAATATGGAAACCCACCGTTACCATGGCTACTGCTGTAATATGCTTACATGCAAACATTAGCATGTTAAAATGCCAACGTTTGAAAAGTTAGCTTCTTTTGACTTTTTGACTTCTGATAACATCACGTGTGGTCAGCTAACTCAACCAACCCTGCTGGACCTCTTCGTGAAGGCGGGCTGTCTCTACCTAAAGCACTGCCATCTGATTGGTTTGGATATAGCTTTGTTTCTGCGAGGGGACCAGTGATTGTTAGGTCGTCCTGACGGTAACATCTGCTCACCGATAGCCAGGCCGTCGCTGAAGTTGTGCAGTCCATCTCCCATGATGACCATCCAGGCGAGCGTGGCCACGCCAGCTTGCTGAAAGTGCTGCTCTGAGTAGGAGTGGGAGTGGCTGTGTGGGTGGTGGTTCTGGGAGTGGTGGTGGTGCAGGATGTGGTGGTAGTCGTGGTGGTGGTGGTGCATGCTGTCGGCCTGGCCCACTGTGTCGTGAAAGTGGGAGTGGCATTTGTTCTCGCAGTCCTCGGCGGTGTAGGAGGCAGCGCCCGACCCTCGGCTGTAACCCTGCGGCGAGACGACGGACACCTGTGGCGCCAACATCACCTGCTCCTCTTCCGCCACGCTTCCGCCATGCAGGCTGCTCGATTGGTCTCCAAACGTACCAGCACCATTAGTCTCCACGTCTGGACAAAGACAGTAACACTCAAATTGACCAACAGCCTCCAAACTACACTTAAAATGAAAGGAGGAGTGACAAACAACACATTTATTCCAAATGACAGTTTTGTTTGTTGTTGGTGTCAACCAGTCACCTGACTAATCTTAGGCAGGTAAGCTCATCCTGGAGATGAACCAGACTAAAAGCCCAGTGAGGCTGTGATGTTGTTGGTCATCTCAGTCTACGCTGTCAAACCTGGCTCGACCTCCATCAGCTTCACCTGTGTTTTTCCCTCAGAGACAGTGTAACCTCCAGTGTGCGTGCTGCGCACACACACACACACACACACACACATACACACTGTGTGTTTGCTGCACACACACTGTGTGTGTGTTTCGTGTTCTGTTACCTTCAGGCGGCTTCAGGTCGGTCTCTTCCAGAGCAGGCTGCTTCTCTGGATCTGCTTTGTCGTTCTGATCCCATTTCTTCTGGATCTGTATTGATGGCCGTTCAGTACATTTTTATTCCACACAACACAAATATTTATAATAAAAATATAATTTTATACTATAATATAAATATATGATATAGAATATATTTATATTATAAAATATACTTTCAGAACAGAAAGGTTTGGTAGAAAGAAATGCTTTAAACATCTGGGCTCTTGTTTGAAGGGCCGTGCATTTTCCTTTCATTCATCATCATTCATTTAACCTAATTAATCTTAGTTGCTTTACTTCAAAACCAGGATTTAATGTATAAGTTCACAGGTGTGTGTCTGTTAAAAGAGTGGATGGGAAGCATGTGTCATTTTTACCACTTCATCGTAAGGAATCTCTGACCTTCTGTTTCTTGTCCTTGTACATTTTTCCCAGCGTCAAGAAGTGTTCAATGAGAAACATGAAGTAGACTCCACCCAGCGCCGTCAGGCCCTTCCACACAGCGTCCAGGTTTTCATTAGGCTCGTCAAGGAGGTGATGTCCCTCCACATTCATCCCAGAATCCTCATGGTGGTGATGGTGGCCTCCCTGAGACTGAAGCATCAGCAGGTATAAACACAAAGAGGCGGATGAAACGAGGTAAAGAGCCGGAGCACAAACTGCCACCAGCGGCGAACGCCTCTTCAAACGAACACATCACTGCTGCGCTGCAGATCATGTGCTGTACTACTTCATAAAATATTGAACTATTCCTATAGATTTATAGCTGGACATTGAGTCTCCAACTTACAGGATCTTGGTGTCAAGACCCTACACTTTACTTCACTTTGGTTTTAGACTGATCAGGTGATTTCACGCTGCCAGTTCAGCCTGAATTTGAAGGAAATTCACCTAAAAGGTGTCAAGATCAGTATTTTTTCCAAATCCAGGCTGTGGACAAAGAAACCTGAAGACAGTGGCCTGAGACCAGTTCCAGTCTGTCTGCAGCAAGAACACAATCTTAACTCCACAGGGGCTCCGTCAGGTGCATGATCCACATCATGATACAATGTGGTCAGAAGTATGTGGACACACCTTGCAGCCTGGTTATAGTTATAGTCTTTATGTTACTTTTGTGTTTGTACTTCTGTAAACTGTGCTCACGCTGTTCTGCTCTGCCTGAGCAACACATGCGACAAGACGTCCCGTGGTGAACATAACTCACGTGGGGGATGAGGTGAAGGAAGGCGTCGCCGCTCAGCGTGCCGACAGCCAGCGCCACCAGGAAGCTGAGGAGGAACTTGAAGAAAACTCGGTTCATGAGCGGGATGAGGATGACGCCAAGGAGTGAGAGCAGGCTGATGATGGTGATGGAGACAAACCCACCGACCCACGCTGCAACACAACACATACATCAAACACCTTCTTTGATCAAACTGAGACTTCTTTATAAAAAATTACAAAGAAAATTCAAAAGTTGAAGGTTTATTTTTTAGTGATCAATATTAAAAATTAAGCAAAAGAGAAAAAAAAAAAGAGTCTAAACGCAGAGTTAGTCATTTACTATGTTACCTGTTATGATGTTCTTGCCACTCTCTCCACCAGTGCGCTCACTGTGGTCATGGGCTGAGTGGTTGTGGTCACCATGGTGACCGTGAGCATGTTTATGATGTTTATGGTCTAGAAATAAAAGATCAAATTAACCCAGGTTTCTCACTACAAACAATTAAATACAAATAAAACTCTTTGGGTAAAACACACAAAGCAGCAGCTGAATTATTACCACTAGCTTGCTTCTTTGACAGTGTGCAGGTGTTACTTCTATAAACAGGTAAGTCTGGATAGTCAAAGTGCTCCTAACCACACTGGGTTATCAGACTGTGAGTCAACACATAGACACGGTGTTTGAGATGATAAGAATTTCCACATCATCTCAAACAGGTGAGACATGAAATATAATCCAGGAAATCCAGTTTGAGTAACACATCCATGAGTTATAAGGTTTATCAGGCACCAAGACACTGCACAGAGGTTCATAACACTCAGTGTAACATTTTCCTGCTTTACTGATGAGTTCACAGACGTTTTAATAAAGAAATAAATCAGGAGTTGGCTGATCAGACATTTCCTACCTCTCTCCCCGTGTTCGGAGGCATCTCCGTGCACGATGCATGCTCCAAAGTCAATCAGGTTGAGGAGGGCGGGGCAGAGGTAGCTGAAGTCTCCGAGGGTCACGCCCACCTCCTGAGACATCCCATGTGAGGCGAGGATTCTGGAGGCGTTCAGACACTGGAGACAAAACATAAAAACTGAACAAGTGCACTCACTCAGGGTGTGTTCTGACAACACGCTAATACATACATGGGAAGTCATTTGACCTCTGAGAACCTCATTCATGGTTCTCAGACGGACTCTGAGACATCACCCTGTAAAACCACTGTACGAGTGTGTTACAGCGTGTTAACTCTGATTCAGTAGTTGAGGATCAGGAGTCATAGCAGGTGAAGAGCAGGAGGCCACAGCTGTTTCATGACATGAACATTTAATCAACACTTCATATCTTTTGATGCTCAGCTCATTTTCAGGTTTACGTCGTACCTCTACACTCTCCCGGCTGTGGTTCATATGGTTGTGATCACGATCAAGGTCGTGGTCATGATCGTGGTCGTGGTCGTGATCGTGGTCATGATCGTGGTCATGATCGTGGTCACCCCCATGGCTGACTGCTGGTGCTTGTGTCTGGCTTTCAGTGACCAGTCTGGCAGCAGTTGCACCGGTGGTTTTGTCCCCTGCAGGACCGGACTGTTCCAGGCTGCTGTCTTGTCTCTTATGAATTTCATCTGGTTCCAGCACCAGCTGAGCGCTGTACACTGCCGTGGTGCTGACCTCCTGAGCTGTCACAGTGCTCTTCTTGTCGTACAGGTTGTGATGGCTCTCTGGGTTCTGCGTTTTCTTTTTCCCGGGCACGTCATCTTGATTTTCTGTGGTCTTTGGAAACTTCCTGGGCTGTGAGGGCTCGGTGTGGACATGTTTCTGGTGATGAGAGTTGTTGTCATGGAGATGGTAGTGATGGTGGTGGTGGTGGTCTCCGTGGTGGTCTCCGTGGTGGTCTCCGTGGTGGTCTCCGTGGTGGTCTCCGTGGTGGTCTCCGTGGTGGTCTCCGTGGTGGTGGTGGTGGTGATGATCATGGTGGCCCACTTGTTCGTGATGCTGCACCGTAACAGTCCTGATGCGATCCAGTCCCACGCTCTGTAAGAGACGCTTCAACCCGGCCAGAGAGATGGTGCCGTTTTCTCCGTATCTGTTTAATAAAACATCGCAATTGACGTTCAACAATAACACAACAATCATTCATCGCCTGAATAATGAGGTTCACATGCACGTTACAAAAACATTTCAGCGTATTCAGCATGCACAAAGGAATCAGCAACAACTCAGTTTAAAGAAATGACCAGAAAAATTTAAAACACAAGATCATTCATTGCAGTATAACGCATGATACATCATGTTCAGCACATCTCTACTAACCAAGACAATCACTGCCTGTCTGACTGTCAATACTGCGCAGGTTCTGTGGATTTATCAGTAAGTTTTAAAATGGTTTCATTTGTTGACTACATATGAAAACTCAAAAATCACAAACGGGATCAAACACCTGAAGTGATGAACTGAAATTTTTTAGCTCAGTGGGATCAACAGCCACAAACATTTATATTAACACTAGAAAGAGAGTAAATCTCTACCTGTTGAACTGCAATCAGCATAAAACAAACCGGATACAGCCTGAGATACAGACACGAGCTCACCTGTTGAACAGAGCCTCCAGGTGTTGCCTCTGGCTCTGCCCTGCCCTCTGTGTGTCGACCATGGCCGACAGTAAACGCACCCGGCTGTTTGTGTCTGTGGTTGACAAGCCGCAGTCTGAACCGACTGAAATGTTGCCGCCGGAGAAACTCGCGGCGAGAAGAATCACCACGGCCAAGACGGCTCGACTCCTCTCGCTCATCATCTCTGCTGGAAAAAAAAGGACTTTTAACAAAAGCAACGAGTACTACTGCCACTACTGAGCTAAACAGCAATAGCCAAATAACTAATTAGTCGGCAGTTAATCAATAATTATTTTGATAATTGCTTAATTGTTTGAGCCTTTTATATTGAGCAAAGATGCCGAAGATTTGCTGTTTCCAGTTTCTCTGATGGGAGGATTTGCTGCTTTTCTCCATTTTATATCACTGTCAACGAAATGTAATGACATCGACTTAGGTTTTAGGAAACTTTTGAGAATTACTCAACATTTAGGTTCATGATTCATCCACATACTGTGCTTGACTGTTTTTTTGTAGCTGTTTCGTGGTATCATTTTAAATTTTTATTTGAAATTCTCAGAATATGTATCAGCTTCCTGTGGATGAAAAGTTGATTCAGTCGCAGTCACAACCAAACTCCACAGACCAATTTAAACATTAAAGTTTGTATTGTGAGAGGGATATGCTATATTCTGTTCTTTGGCTTCAGCTTGCAGCTTTTTGTTCACAGCTAGAATCTCTTTACATACTGTTCAGCAGCTTATTTTACTTTAACAACAATGCATTGTGTTTTATATGCTCATTCCAGCTTTTTAAAATCCTTAACTGTCACAACTAAGTGCAGCTGTCGAGTAAATAGTAAAGTACAACATTACCCTCATGTGGAGCAGATGGACAAAGAAACATCAAAATTAAATACCCATCTGCCCCTGCTGCTGAATCACCTAAAGTTCAGGTACACACTGTGCAGCTCGAGATGACCACATGCCTGACAGTTATTTCAGGGAATTAACGCCCTTACACAATAGCAAACATGGTTAGAGAACATGTGTCACTTAGGTTACATGACGGAGGACCTTTTAACCGATTATGGTAAATTCCGGAAATCGATTTCTATACAACACTACGCATTCAATACATGACTAATAGTTATAATTCGCAGTATTTTTTTTTTTTAATTAGACGGATGACAAAACCACCCAACGGCTGCTTTGTTTGCTGTTGTCACGCCGAGATAAAGAGCAGCCTCCAGAAAATGAATTCAGTTAATTTAAGCTGGTATTCGTGCTCCGATACGAAAAGAATTACGAAAAGACATCAAATTGTACGTTTTCTCAACGGAGTTTGGCGTGAAGCCACGTGAGGGGTGGCTGAGAACGTCCGGTCGCTAGCTTTAACACAACAAGAGACCATCTGCAGCAGTGACAGTGAACGTGGATTTATGATGTTTAATATTCAGGAGTAGCAGCTGATAGCGCTGACAAAGCGCCCTCACCTCCTCAGTTCGTAACCGTAGGTTAGCTGCGTTAGCCTTCCTGCTAGCCGCGGCTGTTTGATTAAATTTCTCGCTGACAGATGGCATCTGCCGGGCGGCCTCGGCCCAGGCCTGGGCCTCCCGCTGCCGCCGAGACTCGGCCTAATTTTGGCGGCGATATCAAGCCACGGAAAACGATAAATCTCCAGCTCCCGCGGTAAGAGCAGCCACGCGTGTCTGCCTCTGACCTAAAACACTCGCACACACCGGAGGTAAACAGTAACACGTTGGGTCTGTGCGCTCTGCACCAGCCCGGTGCCGTGTGCACAAAGACGGTAAACCCGGAAACTGAAACCAGTCGCCGCTGCCGCCGTGCGGGGCAGACATGTTTCTCCTCCGCCCGGTCGCACACGCTACAACAAAACAAGCCCTTGAACGTGTGGATGATTTACCGTGGATGTAAACGCCGTTTGACCCCCTCTCGTTGATGTGTGAGCGCCTCACGGTGCCTCGCGGTCCTTTTCTGTCCGGTAACGAGGGATGGTGGATGTGGTTTGTGTCGCCTTCAAGGGCTGTCGGAAATGTGAAGTACCCTCCGGAGAGATGAGAGGTCTTAGTCGAATCTGCAAATGAAAGAGCGGCGCAGCCTACTTCATCATAAGAATTAAAATATCCGCTACAAAAAATAAGTTGTAATGTTGGCAAAATAAATTTTAATAACAAACAATGAAGTGCAAAATTGAGATGAAAACAGACTAGCACTCAAAGGTTTTGGTTCATCTCCATTCTCAAGTTGTTATTTATGTTTACATAATCCTGTCTGTTAAATCCAATCGTGTTACCTAGTCAAAAAATTACAAGGGAAAGTGGAGTTGTCTCGGTCGCTCTGTATGTATTCAGTGGCTCCCCTTTGCCTTTTAACAGGTCCAACACAAATAAGTGAATCAGAGAGTAAAATATGCTGTCTGCAGAGGTCATTAGGGTAATCAGGAAGTAAGAATCTTTTAAAAAAAACAAACTTTTGGCTCCAGGCTTTCTGAGGGCCCTCCCTAACCTGGGTCCTGTATACGTACTTCTACATGTGCCCTCACCTCTTCAAATTTAGACTTCCACCACAGAATTTCTAACATCCGAGTTCACATCACCAGCTCCACCAATACATTAACCACTGACGTCTATAGGTAATGCACAACGACATCTAGGGTAGCTCTGAGGAAGTATTTTCCAAGGAGCACATGAACGCACCACGGGAGGCCTTGAAGAAGCAGATGCTGTGAAGGAGGATCCGTGCTCAACATGTGACTGGGCTTTGGGAGCATGTGACAGTCCCGACAGGGCCCAGGTCTGTGTCTGATGGCAGAGAAGAATGAGGGGAAGAGGGTTCGTTCGAAGAACGGTGTGGAAACTCTCACCATTACTTTTGTGTCACAGAGAGCTTTGCAGGAGTCAGGAAGAAAGACTCCCAGAGTCCCTAAAATTAGAGACTTGGTGGTTTGTACCATTGTATTGTGTAATTTTAATACTTAATTCAGAATTTCCAAACCATGCTCTGGCAGCTTTTCTGTAAATGACCCATGAAATGAGTTTCTGATTATATTTGGGAGTGACGCCTGTAAACAGAGCCTGGTTTTAAAGAGTAAAAACACTTCCTCCCATTGCACTGTTCAGATTTTCTTTCTGTGTGAAATTACAGCGTTCAGTATACTGTGTACTGTAGAGAGAATACTAAATGTTCTGAAACTACTGTATCAGCTGTTAAACCTCCCAGACCCAGTGGAGATAACACCCCACAGAGCTGGGAACTGGATCCCAACAATCACCTGCCACCGAAATCCGTGGTCAAATCCACCTACAAAACAAATAGTGTTTAGTTATCCTGCTTGCATCCGTTTTGTGTGTTTTCTTTTCCGTTTAAAAGGTAAATTACAACCAAAGTTGGTTCAACCTTTTAGGAGTGGTTCCCTGCCCATGTTTATTAGACCTAAATCAATTTGTTTTTGAGGGTAGAACTAATCTTTGTTTAGAGCGGGTGTTGTGTTCCGGGTGGTTGTTACATCTCTTTGTTTACCACTAAATCGCCTAACATTTACCAGGATTTGTGTTAATGTTCAACCTGGACAGGGTGAGAAGTTTAGACCAACAAACACAAACAGATTAAAGCGGTGTCAGTCTGTTTCAGAAAGGTGAGAGAGTTAAAAGATTGGTTTGGCATTATTCTGTATTTTTAAAACCAGCAGTTAATCCTGAGTCACACCCACAGTGTGTTAGCATTTGGTGCTGTACGGTGTGTGTGTGTGTGTGTGTGTGCGACTGAGTAATGGTGAAGTGTTCCAGCTGCTGCTGGATCAGGACACACAGGGTCAGGCTCCCTGGAAAGCTCTTCATCCCTCTAATGTCCAAATCCAACCCAGCCCACAAGAACAATACTGGTTTTGGACGCAGTCGATGCTGTTGTTTGGGTGTGTTTCTGTTATTGGACACTTTGAAATGCAGCTTCACTGTGGACTCACTTATCCTCACACACCGACGTGAGCAGGCCCAGTGTTGAACGTAAAGATAGAGTAATCTTAACCTTAAACTAAACTAAACTCATTAAACTTTTCTGACATATAAAGAAGTGAAGGTACTGTGGCCATGTGCTCACAGAAGCTGCACATTCAGAACTCCCATGCAAACTGTGTATTTTAAATTCTATAGATGATTTTTGGGGACATGCTGTGTTCTTCACCATGAAGTTCAACAATCATCTGTCCCGTGTCTTTTGTTTTTGTTTGTGGAGACCCTTTTTCTTGTGCTTCCCCAGATTAGAAGATATTATTATTTTCTTTGTGACATAAAACTAATTTACAGATATTTCCAGTGGTGGAGGAAGAATTCAAATACTGTACTCAGGTTAAAGTACAAATACCACACAGCAATAATATTCTACATTCTACACTGAATCTTTTTCAAAGCTTTGTAACGAAGACACAAATCTTTCTTACCAATGTCATATGAATAACTTTACACTAACACAAAGAAGGAACATGCAGTTAAAATGAGAGGACAAAGAATCAATTTTGCAAAATCACCAAAACATTATGAGCTTTCCCTTTATTTTATTTTTTCACACAGCTGTGTGTACAGTCTTACTTCTCATTGTTTGTTCTGCATGTTGACACCACATGGTTGTGAGTCCACTCAGTGAAGTGAACCATCACCTGCTCCTGGCCCTTCAGCTCACTCTGAGTCACTTAACAAGTGCAAGTTTACATCAGCTGCAGGTTTCCTTTCAGTGGTTCACCACCTTTTATTTTTGGCTGCCTGAGTGAAGCCTTCAGTGCTTTTATCAGACCGTGCAGAAAGGTCAGGAGAGCAGAGGAGTTCCTGTACAAGTGAGTGAGTGATTCTCTGCTCTGTGCCTCTGGAAAGTCTACAGTGAGGTCAGCCGCAAGTAAGAGAGTCCTTCATTAACTATTAATGCTCAGTCTGAGGGTTTTAACAGGTGGAACAGGTTCAACTGCCGAGACACATCACACACTCTTCCACCTCGTGAGAGGAGTGTTACTGACTGGGATCTGTGCTCTGACTTGTGGCCAATAAACAGCATCTGCTTCAGATCACTGTAAAACACTGATCATAGTGGGATTACAGTTTATATGCTAAACGTAGACCAAGGCCACACGTCCATCCCCAGTACCACTAGATCTTAACTGGAGTACCTTCACTTTCCACAAGGGGGCGACACTGCACCACGCGGCTGTTCCACCTGACACTCAGAACAGTTACAGTCCTGAAATAAAGAACAGCGAGGTCCTTCAAAAACTCTGTGAAATAAACGTCAGATGAACTACAGTACAGTACTCGACTGAATGTACTGTCACTTTGAAGAATCATGATCATCTGAGGATTGTCCCAAAGCAGCTGAGCTGATGTTGTTATTTGTTGTTTACACAGTTACATGCTTTCGAGAACTGTAGAGATTTACTTGTTTCTGTCTTTCATTCAAACTCAATTGAAAAGATGCTGTTTAATGAAGGAACTGTGATCTTCTAACTCTCATTCAAAGCTGTGACTGGTTTTGACAGAGAGAATGACCCACTTTCACTTAAAATACAGACGATTGCGTTGACAGTCATTATTCCAGAGGGAAAGGTTTTACTCTGTGTCTGAGAGTTTCATCAACTTTCTCTTTAAGGCCTTTAATATGATGGATGTGATGAAATTTTTATGACAGGATATGATGAAACTGTATTCTGTGCTGCAGATGGCTCTTTAAAGTCAAACGCTCTCAACCTCACCTCTGTCGTGGCGTCTAATCTGGCAGCTGAGTGTGTTTGTTTGTGTTTTGCTGGTCTTGTTAGCAACATCACTGCTAAATGTGAATATTATACCTCATGACAGACTCACCACTTTCACTGTGATCAAAGAGACGAGAAACAGGATTTCTGCTGAACCACAGCTGATAATTGTATTTATGGACACTGACTGGTTCAATCAATGACTCTGTGGTTTCTCACTCAGCTGCTCAGAGCTCTGCCTTTCAACATTCACCTCAGCTTTAAAAGCTAAAAAGATTTTTGTTTCCATGTTCTGTCTGTTAGTGTTTTTTTGTTGTTGTTGTTTTTTTAAAGAATTAACTCTTCACTATATTTTATTTGTGAAAAGGCAACTTAACCTTTTGTGTCAAATAAGGTTCACATCATGTGCAAACATGAAACAATCAGAGCAGAAAAAAAGAGATTTTTCTTGTCTGACTGGGATAAACTGTTTGGAGGAGGGGGACAGTGAAAATAATTCGCTTATAGGACAGAGATTTTCCTAAGCAGATTCAAAAGAAATCCACCTTCTGTCATTTATCTCAGCCCTCTCTGTCTCAGGGGGCCTCAGCTCTTAAGATAAGTGCAACATCTAATTTCCTGTTTGTCTCCAACAATGAAGACACTTTATGTGGTGTGTAGAAATAAGCTAAAATATATGTTGTTTATTGACATGATCTGCAGGGACCATCATGAAGGCATCGCCTTCCATTTTCAGATTTCAGTCTCAGCTCTGTTCAGCTTGATGTGTTTCACCTGTTTCCAGTCCCCCCTGTCCCCCTGTGTATTTAGGTCTCTGTGTTTCCCCTCAGTCCTGGTCCCGCGGTCTTTCGTTGTTCCCTCGTGTTCTCAGTGGTTTTGTTTCTGCACAGTTCCCTCAAGTTTTCTTGTGTTTTTCCTTGTTTCTGGATTTCCTGGGTTTTGTCCCTGCCTGGTCTCCAGTTTCTCCACCTGTTGGCCTGTGAGCCGGTTTTGTTTGTGAAATGTCTTCTGTGAATCGGCCTGCGAGCGTCGGCATCCTGGTCCTTTCCCTGTGTTCCTGGTTTCTACCACAACAGTCTGTGTTCTACAAGATGTTTTTCTGAGTGACCAAACTCTGCTCAGAAAACGGCTCGTTTTAACACACACTGACAGTCAGACCTGCCACACAGGGCTGTTGTTTCACTCTGACCCCGTGGACTCTCCCCCAGGTGAGTCGCTGCACTGACGGACTCATCACATGCTGCTGGATCAGTTACTCATTGTAATTCAGATGTTCAGTGGTGTTTCCTGTGCCAGCTGTATGAGCTTACACCAGCAATATTTATTCAGTCACTGTGGATGTGAGACAACACAAACTGTCCACCCACATGTGATGGTTTTTATACTTTTTTTTCCTGTTCTGAAGAAATGCTCTCAATATGTAAATGAGTCTGACACTCGGATTATTCACCTCAGTGATTCAGAAGCACGTGGTGGAACAGTGGCTCATTCCTGTGCTGTTTCATTCCAAAATGTCGAAGCAACAGTCTTTAAGCTCTCTGAGACTTTTTTATAAAACTGATTGCTGTTGTTTTGCAGATCAGTGAGGACGTCCAAATGTGATGCATTCCCTACGTTTAGTCTGACACATGGGCATCAACCAGCTGAGCAAGAGGGGGGGGGGCTACAGTGGGCGATAGGGCGCCGCCCTCCTTGACCCACAGACAAGCATAAGAAATTATTTTGCCATTCAAGCCTGAACATCATTGTCCAATCAGCAGCCTGAACATCATTGTCCAATCAGCAGCCTGAACATCATTGTCCAATCAGCAGCCTGAACATCATTGTCCA
>JBBMJY010000006.1:22044913-22056377 GCA_037833715.1 Toxotes lorentzi
GAGTTCAGAGTCTGATGGACATGAGAAAACAGGCAGAGTACATGGCTAAAGTGGACAGAGGAGAGACACTGCTCCAGTCCCCCAGGATCTGAACAAACCTGCTTGTGATCAGATGGTGTGTCAAAGTCAAAGTCAAACCATATGTACAGGTCATACACAGGATTTTGAAATTGCAGTGCTCCCTAGGCCCACAGTGTTGCACTAACCTAAACATCTTGTATGAAACAATATAAACATATCAACAGGTGGAAAAAGAAAAGGCTTGTGTGTAGTAGAAATAAGTGTGACACACTGTCCAGATCGGTCCAGTGGTGTGTGTGAGTCTGCAGCAACAGCTGGGGGCGGGGGCGGGATGTGGGTGGTGATGTACGTGAAAGGCTTCTTTGAATGGCTTTATATAAATAAATAGCTTCACCTGTCTGCTGTCACAGACAGGTGACCATGCCGATGATGAAATGATGAATTCAGAGTCCTTGTAAAACTGACTGCATTCTTGTCCGGCTGTGACAACTGCTGTTGTTGTGTGGGTATTTTTCTTGCTAATATAACAGCCTTTGTGTATCATTGATGTGTATTGAATTCTTGTATTGTGGTTTAATAAAGTCTTACAGTGTCTTTAGTGTTTTGTCTTTTCCGGATGTGTCGTGTGCACTTCAACACTCTATATATATCTAACCTGTCTTGTGAGTCTGAATTTGGTTTACATTATAACAAATAGTCTTTCTGGGAGTGAAGATGGACGACTGGAATGTACCTCAAATGCTTCTAAAGTATGAATTAAGGTCTAGTTTCCTTCTTTTGAACACATTTTTAACAGGAGGTAATGAACCAGTAAGTATTCAAGTATTTTATCACCACCACACGTCAGTGCTGTGCTGTCAGGACAAGGCAAGCAGTGCCTGAGCAGTTAAAGCTAAACAGAGAAATCAATTAGAACGATACTGAAGTGGAAGTGGTCTCTCTCCCTACATAAAGGATCTGATATTACCTGTTTGCTTTCCTCTTGTAAATCACTGCCCTCTTGTGGCTGCAGTAGCCTATTGTCTCCTGAAGCTAGGATTGTCTGCCCCCTCTCCCACCCCCCGATCACCTGTTGTATTTAAGACTCATTGCTCACCTGTCCCTTTGTCAGTGTGTCTGTGTCCCAGCCTGTTTTCATGTCAGCGTTTGCCTTCGTTTGTCTCGGCTGTGTTTTCGTCCATGTTGGTGCCTGTCTTTGTCGTCCCTTTGTTCCCGAGCTCCTGTCTCTGCCCCTGGATTTTGGACTGGAGTTTCTGAATGGTTTTCAGATGCTTTAGTTTTGTTCCCTGAACTTTTATCCAGTGATTTTGAGTTTACTGCGTTTGGGTCCTCTCTCCCTGTTGTTTCTGGCTCCACAGCATTTAACACCTTTGACCTTTTACCCTTTGACGATTCACAAAGCTGATCATTTATGAAACAGGTGGCCACCTCTTCATACAGTAACCTCCAGAATCTCAATGACATTCTTTTTTAAATACAGTTTGTTCTCAATCTTTATTTGAACAACAGATGATTTGTAGAAAAATGACATGAACAACACTGAGTTATAGCTCAGCTCGAAGAGAAGTCTGAAGACTGGAGGCTGGAACATACTTCTCTGGAGTGCACCAAGTCAAACATGCACAGAGGTTAAGGAACTTGCTTAGTCGAGTCTTTTATACTTGTGTGTGTTTTGAGCATAATGTCTTTGTGTTTTTTCTTTTCAACAGGCGTCAGATAAACCAATCCACAGGGAATGGGAGTTCACTACTTCGGTCTTCCTGTGATGTGATTGCAGCCTCCGTCTTTGATTCTTGCAGCTCAGACTTGATGGTCTGCACCATGGGGGTCTGCTCACAGAGCTCTGCCTGCGGAGGGCTCATCTGGACTTCGATGTCCCAGTCAGGTTGCTGCAGAGAAAGGATGAAGAAACGGCAGGACTCATTTATTCTTTCTTCAAAATTAAATGTTTCAGCATGTATTTATTATGTTTTTTTTTTTTGTTATGTTTTAGGACCTCAGGTTCTGACAGATTTCTGGTAAAAATTTTAATTAGTGTCTGTATAAAAATATGAAATACGAAAGAATGTTGTCAGGAAGTTACATAAATCACCATATTGACCAGTACAAGTGGTTACAAATCCATTTAAGACAAATACAAATACAACACATTAATTCTACCAAGTTTAATTTGCTCTTTGACCTGGACAAACACATTGTGCTGAGTCATATAATAAACATTTCTGTATTTATTTAATAACCCATAAGTTTAAAGGCGACACAAGTTTCTGATACCAATCTATTATTACTGATATTCATCTATGTATTTAGAAGAAATGGAACTGACCAGTGAGCGGGGCATTGGCTCTTTATGGAAATATGTTTGGCAGGCATCTGGATGACGAACGATGGACCAGAACACAGCGAACAGGACACCCGCCATGATGATGACCGTCACCGTCACAGTGGTCGGCCTCTTCCACGCAGAGACTGGACCTGCCAGAAGTGCCAGGAGTGAGACATCCTTCTTTCTGTTTGAACACTGTGAGTGCGTTACGGATTTAACATCATTAAAATATGTAGAAAGGACATTTTACAAAGTGAGCACAATTTTAAGATGGAAACATTTTGGAAACAGAGCACTTTTTATTGTGAGGATGTTCTCAGGGTGAGGACACACGTTCATGTCAGTACAGGTGCTTCTTCGTAAGGTACAAACGTGTGTCTGTTCACACCTGTACCTGTGATGGTCACACAGTGGGCGTCGGTGCTGCTGCTCTGTAGGTGTGTGTCCAGGACGGTCTGAGCTCTGACGCAGTACTCTGCTCCCTCCTGCAGGGCGGCGACGTACAGCACGGTCTGCTCAGCCTGCAGTTTGTAGACAACAGCCTGAAGAGAGAGAGAGAGAGAGAGAGAAATACCTCCAACTGATTAAGAACAGGCAAAGGATGTAAGAAAGACCAGCAGGGAAGAATGAGGGTAATTAAAAAATACATAAAAAATAAATGAGGGAACAGGAAAAGGAGGAAGGGATAAAAAAAAAAAAAGTGGGAAATGGGGAAGAAACAAAGCGTTCAGACAAAAAAGAAAAAAGAGTTAAAGTTAGGGGCATTGAGGGTGAAGGAATGAAAGAAGGAGAAGAAACAAAGACAAACGGAACAAAGGAAAGAAGAGACAACGAAGGGAATAGAGATGTGGAGTGAACTCTGACCTGCGGCTCGTCACCTCTCTTCCACACCGTCACAATGACGGAGGAAGTCCAGGGAAGTTTGTCAAAAGACACCTGAAGGGTGTGACCCACTGCAGACACCATCATCTTCGGCACGGCCAGGACCGCTGCATAAAGGATTCACACTCTCACTTATTCATTCTGTCATTCATGTTCTGCTACACATGGATGTGCACAAACATTTTGGGCAGCATCATGACATGCATAGCGTCAGCTAAAGGGTCAAACGTGTCTGGATTCTTTTACATTTAACTTCATCGTGCAGGCATCCTCATGTTGTTGCCATGTTTCTGCAAAATGAAAAACCTGCTCCTGTTAGCATCTTACTGTGTCTGCGATTGAAGGGTGGGTTTAGTTCGGTCCAGGCTGAGAGCTGTGAGCCGCACTGCGCTCTGACATGGAGGCTGTAGTCCGAGTCGGAGCCCAGGTCGAAGGTCAGGTCGCAGTGAGTGTAATGAATCTGCTGGCACTCAGGAGCGTCCACCCAGCTGCTGTTCAGCACCGTCAGTTCAAACTCCCTGAGGGATGAAGAGACACAACACAGACAGGGACACAGAGAGATTTAACCCTGACCTCGTCATCACTGATACCGACTGAAGGATGCAGCACCAAAGTCTGACGGCAGAAAGTAAACACCATTAATTTATAGTTTGTTTCAGTGTTTCAGACAGTACATGGCGCTCTGCATTACTGTGCATCTGGTCACAGTAATTAGCCAAACTCAGGTCCCACGCCCTGCATACCATCGCCACCACACACAGCTGCCGTGCATAGCGTTGATTCTTAGAAGTCGAGTCCTTCTTGTTTTGAAATCCCAATTCTGTTTACTGCAGATGAAATGACGTGTGAAACAGAGTCAGCTTGTCAGTCTGCTGACAGATGCAGTCGACCTGCGAGGTGGCTTTTATCACAGTTCACTGCGTCGGCCCAGACAGATCCACCATCTTCATACTCATGTATTTTATTTCTTTTATGTTGCTGTGTGGGTCCCAAGGTTTCCAAAGATACCAAAGATTTCAGGCTGAATTTTGCTGAGATGTAAAACAGTGCACAGGGATATTTCAGTTCTGAAAGTGAAAAATCGTTCAGCTTCACTGAAGAATATACAGCACATCTGGTGGCTTCAACACACTGAACAGCTGAGACTTTACAAAGGAAACAACGGCACTGAACTCTGCTCACTTCAGTGAATTAAACCGAGCTGACATGACGAGGAAGAAACCCACCCACCCTGAGTGAAAGATGGTGTCAACAGCAGCTCAGAACAGACACACCTGTTGATTCTTATTATTAGAACAGGTGTGTCATTAATGCCTTGTCATTAGGTCACAATTAAATTGCTAAGTACACAATTACAGGAGCCAGTTCCTCATCCACATTTTTGTTATCATAACTCAGTCACATCTTAATGCCCTGACATGATAACACACGTTTTTAGATTTATCTCTGATGTGCATCACAAGAAAACATCCATAAATGACTGAAACACAAACAGTGTGTTAGTCTCTCAGTTCCAAACTCACTGGTCTCTGAAAAACATATAGTTTCATTTTTAAACAGGAGGATATAGTGCATCTGTTTGGAACTATTTTCAAAGGCGGATCAATCCACATTTGGTTCTGTAGTGAGTATTTGGGACGGTGGGGTGTGTGTGCGGTCATGAACTGAAATCAGTGGAAGGAGGGAAATAAGCTAAAATGAGTGTCTCATTAGTTTCTGTGTGACTCACCCCTGGAACTGGACAGAGTAGAGGACTGAAGTGTTGCATGAAGCCTGCAGGGGACGCCACCTCAGGATGTGTGTCATGTCTACAGACTCCATGGAGACTCTGCTGGGAGCTGGCAGCATCCAAACATCTGCCAACAAAATAAATTCAGATTTCAAATCTTCTCTGAGACAACAGCTGACAGAGCGCCAAAGTCCTGCCCAGAGGAATTTATTTATTACCGACTTTACTGAGGGAACCGCAGACCTGTTCACAGACGAGGCAAAAATCACTGATTATGTCGTAATAATGTCTGGAATAAGGTAAGAGAAGAGTGTGTGTCTTTGCAACATTTAGCTTGTTACACAATAATTAGACAAATATGCTCCACTGGTTGTGTTGGAATTTGTTCTGCTGAGTCGTGTGTCACTTTAAAGGTGTTAAATGTGACAGTGGATGTGTTTGTGTGTATGTTTTTACATGTGAGACGTACACACACTCCAGCTCCTCTTATGATGTTTGATTCTGTTTTCATTTAACTGATCTCTGAGACAGTGAACTCACCATTTTTTAAGTCCAGCAGGACCATTATCGTCATCAGCAGAGGACTCACAGTCCATCTCAGTCTCATGACCACAGTGTTCAGATCCAGAACACAGGGAGGAAAATGTCTGCTCGTGTCAGGCCCCCCATGGCCAAACCCCCCCAGTCAGCTGCATGTAAAGTGATCCAGCATATAACATACAATCCAGAGTACTGTCCAGAAATCCCTCCCCAAAGACCCCGATTACTTCTTCTGGTTTTCACGCGGTACACATTTTTGGATCCAGCCTTCAGTTCATCCAAGAGGTGAATAAATGCTGTAAATCCACTTTAAAAATGGCTCCAACATCCAAGTTAATCTTTCAGGTTAAAATCCATGTTACCCAGAGTCTCAGGTTTCTGTCAGAGTTTATGAAATGAAAAGCAGAAGCCGTGTGAGTGTTGCTGCGATCTGTCCTGGATCCGGACGCACCAGCTTTTCTCTGCTGGTGCGTCCGGATGCTGAGGATGGATCCTGGGCTGCAGAGCCGGTCTGACTTGTTATCAGCTCCCTCGGGGCGTCAGCTGTCAGCTCTAATTTACAGGTCTACCTCAAAACACGCCTGAGGACAGCATGGGGCCTATAGAAGGGCTGGTATGGGGAGTTCTGCTGAGAGTTTCAGTTTCATTGTCATCCCAAAATACAATAAAATACTAAACCAAAATAAAATGATTTCTGTTCTTGACAGAAGTAAACTGTTGAGAAACAGTAGATGTGCTGTTTTTCTTCTCATGCTTAAATGAGTTATTCAGATCTGTGGAGATGCTCCACTGAATTTCACGTTTTCTTTTCCAGGATCAGTTCTCTGCTTCAGTTTCTGACTGTTTCTGGTGTGAGGTGTCAGACTTTGGACCCTGACAGTGATCAAACATTAACTGTCACCAACCATAAAACTATAAAACAGAATCACTCACACAACCTGTGAACCAACAGACTCTGAAACCAGCAGACGCTCGACACATCGAAACGTGTGACGGCTGGAAAGGTGTAACATTCAGCCTTCAGTTCTTTTCATTCCTTTACTCATTTATTTATTTAATGCTTTAACTTTTCCATTTCCACTGCAGCCCCCAGAGAAGGCTCAAACCACATTTTACACAAAGAGACTAAATGAACAGCGTCATGCTAAGAGGTTTGATGGTTAAACTTATGATTAATGATGGTTCAGTAACTGGATCAATGTGAAATTACACCATCTTCCCCAAACCATCCAGTTATAACAGCAGTTTCAGACTAACCAGTCTTCTGCACTGATGAAAACATTATGTCATTAGCGGCTCCAGATAAGATAAAGACTGCTCTCCTCATCAGGGAAACACCGGGGTGGGACCAGGAATTCTTTATTTGGACATAACAGTGTTTATTTTCTCTGTGTTCATGAACTGTGGGCTGCTTCGCTGCAGGGTATGTGTGAAAGCTGAACTTCAGTGTGGTTCAGAGTCGGGCATTAACGTGGTCGGAGTTTCACTTCCCTTCACAGATTGTTTGATGTGGAGCAACAGAACAGAGGAGAGGACGGAACTGATGTCCAGCAGCCATGTGGGAAACATCTCTGCAATAAAATGATTTAACTGTTTCATAAACACATCACAGCTTCTTCTTTACATTCTCCTGCTGAACATTTCTTCCTGATTCTCTTCCCTCGGTTTTTAAACCAGAAACACATGATGAACATGATGAACTCATTGAGGATCTGCATGTTACGATTATCATTAATATTCCAAAGTAATTTTCATTTCCAACCATTTGTTGTTGGCACATCTACTTGCTGCCCAAACAAACACTACCACACTACTGGGAAGCAACAGTCTCCTGTACCTTAGTGACCACTTTATATGAACACCTACTCAGATAACCTTTGTAAAAACACCACAGAAACATCCAGCTACACCGTAGCAGTACCCTGGTGACACCCTGGCAACAACATAATGATCAAATCCAAACCTCCTATGGAATCCCCAATAAAACCTGAACAACTACCACATCCACCTTGGGAACCACTTATCAGCCAACTATTAATCTCTAGAAATACTCCATCAACTGCCAGGGCCAAACAGCAGCATCTCAGCAAACAGGTACAACCCCACAGATTCCACAGTCCACGTTTGGGGAGACGTTTAGGACGTTTGGCAAGAAAGTGAGCACGTGTAAAATTTGTCCAGAACCTTTGTCCCTTTCTTGTTGGGTCTGCAGTTTACTATGTCGACCACACAAACAGGTAATGTTTGTTTCCTGTGCCTTTTTGTGTATGACTTCAGACACATGCACGACTCCTGTCATGATACTGAGGTGTGGTTGAAAACTCACCGTCACCATCATCATCATGATCAGCACTGGTGGGTGGTGAAGGGGGAACAACAGGGAGCGGCTCTCAGCAGTTTATGGCCCCTGGCAGAGTGTAAAGTCCTCCTGTTAGAGCCACAGACATCAGATTAAGAAGAAATTACCGAAGGACAGAGACCAAAGCCTCCGAGAGCTCAAACTGCTCCTGAATTCACTTGTTGAGGCCTCACCTCAGAAGACCGAACACCAGGCCCAGTGACCTTTTCATTCGCTTTCATTCCACATTAGAAGGCTTAACTTAAAGGCTTTGTTTTCTTCAGACTATCTGTGGCAGCTGGATTTCGTCTCAGGGTCTCCATTTTTTCATCTGAAGAGTTTTCTGGAAAGGTTGTCATCATGTCGACGGCTGTGGAAGCGACCGGGTTCATCATGTGCTTAATCAGCTGGCTGGTCACCGGAGCAGCACTGGCCAACGACTACTGGAAGATTTCCACCGTGTCCGGTAGCGTGATCATCTCCCAGAGGCAGTTCGAAAACTTGTGGCACTCCTGCGCTGAAAACAGCGCCGGCATCGCCGAGTGTCGGGACTTTGAGTCACTGCTCGCCCTCCCTGGTAAGAAGAGAACAATGAACTTAAGGATACCCTGTTAGAGACATTTCTAAAGACGTCAACAACACGTACAGGGATACACATATTTATCAGGGTCTCAAGTCTTGAGTCCATCATATACATGAGGTGAAAACTGTCAGTGTTAGTGATGTGAAATGAAACATGAAATAAGGACTGGATAGAGGTAGATCTATCGTAACAAATGTAACGTC
The DNA here is from genome assembly GCA_037833715.1 of Toxotes lorentzi. NCBI lineage: Eukaryota > Metazoa > Chordata > Actinopteri > Toxotidae > Toxotes > Toxotes lorentzi. The sequence goes on from JBBMJY010000006.1 coordinate 22,053,536, forward strand.
ACACTTTCTAAAATTACAGGCATTTTATGATCTTTCTGGATCGGAAATTTAAAAAATGACAAGTAAAGACTTTGTAAGGATTGTGAGAAACATGGAATGAGAGACGATCAGACAGTGGGTGTGGATAACTTGGGCTGGATCTAGTTTTTTTATTTATTTATTTATTTGTTGTAAAGTTTTTGGTATCTTCTCAAATCTGTGGCACAGAAAATAGGCCAACATGCCGTGTGTCACCATTTCTGAAGTAGTCGTCCAAAGGTTGGTGGATTTTACAGCCAGAAGTTTCCCGCCTGAAAAGCAAACAAAGATCAGTTACTGGCTGGACAGTTTAATTTGACAACCTCATCATCTCCACACACAATTTGATCTTTCATTTTATATTTGATCAAAGTGAAGTTAATTTTTCAATAGATGCCTTTTCGTCCAATCAGAATTATTCTTTGTGCGCCATTTTGAGCTTCGTCCTCCTCTGACAGTGAAACAGAAACGCCTTTCAGGTCCAAACAGAAAGAGGCAGCCAGTCACTTGTCTCTGTTCAGGTGAATCTGAATTCAGGCTGGAAGACTTACAAACTTGCTTAGTCATATAAATGTTGTCGCGTTCCTGTTGAGGCGGACTGGTTAACCCTTAAGTTACTTAAACAAACTTTTGCATGACTGAAAGCAAGACTTCATGTTTTTAATAGAAGCATACTGTTTGATGTCCTGTAAAACATTTTAAACACAATGAAATTGGAAGAGCTGGTGGTTTGTATTAGCTGAAAATAAAGGCCTGTGATTGGTCAATGCGATCATTTTAATGCTGTAGGATTCTGCCTGCATGGTTACCACCTCACTGTTTGTCTCTCCTGAAACTGTCTGAAGCTCGTAAAGAGGCGCGGCAGCTTTTTATGATCATTAGAGGTCATTTTGTGAATAAATTACTCCACCAGTATAGCTGGGCATTGTCAAACACACACGTACACACTATCACTTCCAGCTCCCATCTTAAACACTTTGGTTTTTGTGCGTTTTCGACAAGATGTAAAAGGTTTATCAGAGCTCTTGAGGTGCTGGTGGATTTTGCCTTTGCCTTTGGACAAAGCCAGGCTAGCTGTTTTCACCTGTTTCCAGTCTAAATGCTGAGCTACACTAACCAGCTGTTGGCTGTAGCTGTAGTATTTATAGGCATGAGCGTGCATCAAGCTGAACATCGAACCCTAAGCAACAAAAACAAAAATCATATATCTTAAAATGTTGAACTGTTCCTTTAACTGTAGAGATAATTATAAATTATAATTATAAAGCCTTCTTTAAACAGTTTGGAAGCTGAATGTTATAACATCACAATACAACTCGCTGTTTTCGGATCTTATTGTGGCTTTTTTGTAAAAATACAAAAATATTGAAACTTTATTCTCAAAATCCCTGATTTGGCACAAATACTCTGAAGTCAGCCGTTTATTGTTCTGTCAGTCTTTTGTTTGCATCTCTCTTGGTCAGGATTTCTGTTTATAGGAGCTAAACGCAGCTGTTTGGTATCTGGGAATTTCTGTCTCAGCCCAGTTGTATTTTGATTTACACTTTGGATTTAAAGTTTTGGATTTCATTTCCATGAACGGCAGCAGAGCAGCAGAGACAGTGGTTATATGTGTAGAATCCAGATGGACTTTTGCTGAATGTGGTGTTAAGAGTGAGATCCCAGAATGATTGTGGTGGTGGTTTATGGACGTTTTGGTGGAACCGCTCATGGTGTTCAGTGGAAATGCTTTAATGTCTTCCCCTCTCTGCAGCCCACGTGCAGGCGTGTCGCGCTCTGATGATCATCTCTCTGCTGCTCGGCCTCGGCTCCATGATCGTGTCTCTGCTCGGACTCAAGTGCATTAAGATTGGCTCAACCACTGACCAGGCCAAGGCCAAGATCGCCTTCACTGGAGGAATCCTGAGCATCCTTGCTGGTGAGTCCACAAAAGCACAGACTGACTTATAACGGAGTTATTTTTCTTGTCCAAGGCAGAAAACTTTGTGCTAATACTGAGACATGGCGGACGTTTCTCCTTATAACAGAAAAGCTGCTCTCACTCTGCAATAAGTTCAGCCTGCTTCTTCTTTGCTGTTCTTTGGATCAAGTTAATGTGGAAACATCCACAGCACAGGGACACCACCAAAACCTAAAAAAAAAAGTGATGAATGAATGAAAATGTTGATGTTTTGTGTGTTTGCAGGTCTGTGCTGCATGATAGCGTGTTCCTGGTACGCCTACAGAGTCGTTCAGGACTTCAACAACCCGTTCTACGGTGGTGTGAAGTGAGTTGACCTGCACAGATGAGAAAAGTTTAGGAAAGAGGGAAACTAAAAACTTCTTCCTCCAGTATGACACAGCTGTTAATCAATTATTTATATTAAATGAAGCTTCAACAATCCAGGAAGTTTGTTTCACTCTGTCGTGTGTTTGCAGGTTCGAGCTGGGTACTGGCCTCTTCATGGGATGGGGTGGAGCCTCTCTGGCCATACTGGGTGGATGTTTTCTCTGCACCGCTTGTAAAAGAGCGTCACCTGGTGGCAAGAAAGGGTAAGTGCATACACACCTCACCTGACTTTTTTTAGTATTTGTTTATTCTTGTTTTTGGGGTTTTTTAATCTTTATCTTTCAGTTCGAGTCTGATTTTGTTGCTCTTGTTTTTCAGAGGTTACTATGGAAACCCACCACAGAAGGTCTACACGGCTACAGCAAAGTCAGATCCAGATTCAGCCAGAGCTTATGTCTAAACACACACACTCACACACACTCTCTCTCTCTCTCTCTCTCTCTCTCTCTCTCACACACACACACACACACACACACACACACACACACACACACA
>JBBMJY010000006.1:22058070-22087684 GCA_037833715.1 Toxotes lorentzi
GGCGTGAGAAAGAGGGGGTGGAAAGAAAAGAGAAAACTGGAAAATTTAAAAATTGGGAAAAAAGGGAAAGAGAAAGGGAAAGTGAGGGGGGGGAAAAGGGAGTTGGGGGGGAAAAAAAAAAAAAAAAAAAAAAAAAAAAATTTCGCTGTTGATTTGAATTCAACATCCTTCCTCTGATAGAAATCAGTTTCATGTCAGTGAGCTGGAGTCAGGGTGTGATTAGCCTAGCTACCTACTGTTCAATCTCCCAACATGAAGAAGTAAATGCTGTTTCAAAACCTTTTCCACGCTGCCTAAAAGTTGATTAAAGCATCACATCTCGTTTGTTAAATCTCCACCAGAAATCAAATGAGTGCATTTTCCAAAATGTTGAACTATAAGACAGTCAGGTTTTTTGTTTGTTTGTTTGTTTGTTTGTTTTTACAGGAATTGGAAAAGATGCTGAAATTCCCCACAAGCTCTCTCTCTCTCCCTCTGTCTGTCTATGTCTCTCTCTCTCTAATCTGGTCCTGTTGTGCTGACTGAGGGGGAACCAGCTTCAATCCTCTCAGTCGGCTCATTCACAGGAAGTCTGCGTCTGTCTGGATGCTGTGGTTTGTGGGTGGGGGTGGGGGTGGGGGGTGCTGAGCATTGAGGGTTGGTCAAAGTTCACAGCTGGGTCACCTGATTGGCTGACGGGGCTGAAGGAGGTCGTGATGGACAGCAGGTGTTTACATATAGAGCCTCTCCAACCAGCGCCTGTCTCCTCCTCTGATTCAACAACACACTCTTCATTTCTGCAACACAGGTGAGTCCTTCTTATTTTAAAAAGGCAGAAAAAAACATCTCCCCAATATAATTAGCATTTTTTGAGTCCTTTTGTCTGTTTTAAGCCTTAAAAATCTAAAATGAGCATCACGATCTTCAAACACTGAACTAGAACCAAGAAAATGTCCCTGCATCTGAAGAACTTCAGACGAATTTGGTTTGTGTGTTGATTTAATCTCATATCACAGTGGGAAAGTGTTTCACTGTTTATTATTATTTCTTTCTTATTTCTGGGACTCAACAACAAACAAAAAGACTCACTTGACTCGATTTGACTGGAACTTACATAGGATGGGAAAAGAACAGATAAATACATATAAATCCAGGTGTGGGCACAGATATGAGTATGACAGAAATATAGAACTGTTGTTTTGTTTCGTGTTTCTTTTATGTTATGTTATGTTCTCACTTTTTGGAGACCAGTTTTGCTTCTTCTTCTTAAAATAAAATCTGATCTAACTTTTACAGATTTACAGTAAAACTATCACTTTGTTGTTTTTTAATTTGTTTAAATCCACAACAATGAAAAGGAGTAAAGTTAGTCTGTGTTGTTTTCAGTGAGGAGAGCTGATACACATCTGAGAAGGTTTTAACAGGATTACGAAGCTCAGCAGAGTTAAGTCTGTTTTAATCTCTCATCTGAATTAACTCAGCAAGGGGAAATCCTTCATCTGAACACAGGGTGACCAAAGAATAAACACATCTGAAACACAGACTTGATGAAAATACTCAGTTTTTGTTCAGATAAACTTGGCAAAGCAAAGCAAATTCAATTGTACAGCACCATTCAGGAAACTGCAGTTACCCCTTTGGCCATTAGAGAGCGCCACCTATAGCGGTGACCACAGGTACAGGTGTCCTCTGAGATTTCTGCCTCCGCCACCGTACAGAAGGAGGGATGGCAGTTTGGTTTGTGGTGTTTACAAAATATGCTTTTATATATTATTTATTTTTGTTTCCGGAAACAGTGTCCTGGTTGCTCTTTATGGTTCACAAAACACGCCTCTAACAGTTAAGGACTATTTCTTTAGCCGAAAGTAGTTCCAGTTCCAGTTATGGCGGTTTGACATGGCCGCTGGCTCCGTGATTTCCAGGGGGAGGGGGCGGGGTGTCGATTGGTCGCTTGTGGCGGTTTTGGAGGTCCAGATTCAGAGGTTTGAAGCTGAGTGGATAACGTCTTAATGCTAGAAGCGTTGTCTGAGGCTAAATTGGCAAAGTTCGAGCGCTTCTACCAAGCTAGCAGCCGCATTCGTGACTCAGCTCTCCCAGCGTTAAGGTAACGACTCTGTGATTCGGTGAAACTCGCGTTCCCAACTCAAAACGTAAACATGAGTCGTTTTCTGTGTGTTGCTTTATGAAGGGCCTCTTGTATAATGTTACCTATATTGTTTCTAAACTTTTACAACAAAGAAGAAGTCTAGTGTTGCCATGAACTGAGTGAGTTATGATGTGGGCCAGGCTACAACTCCAATCCCATTGTGTTTAGCCTGTTTTAAATTTCGGAAACTCACCCTAACCCTTACACAGAACTGGGTATTAGGAGTTTACTGTGTACCACGTGGGATGGGAATGTGATATGTAATGATTTAACTTGATAAAATATGTGAAACATGTCATTGTGTTCAGATGGACATGCACTAAAGGTTACAGAGGGTATGAGTTACCTCACTTAGCTGTGATCAGCAGCCAAACACCTGTCTACACCTGTCCCATTCACCTTGCTCAGTGTCTTTGCCTCACCTGCCCCACACAGCATCACAGCATCACATTAAAACATACTAATATATTTGTTGATGAAAACATGTTAAATTGAACAGAGAGACATCAACACCTTAAGCTTAATCTAACGCTGAGGGAACTTTAATGCCTTCAGGTTGAAGATGAACAAAAACATCCTGAGAAATACGAGATGTTACCAATCTACATGTATTAAGAACAAATAAAGGTGGAAGTTGTTTGATGGACTGTTGAATGTTGAGTGGTGTATTTTGCTGCCGTTGCTTGGCGCCTTGCACATGATCTGAAATTGAAATGTCTTTGAATACAGTTGAAGTACCTCTGGACTAAACCTGTTCAGTTAGTTAAATCGTGTCAGAATAAATTAAACTGTATTCATTGTCCAGCCTCAGAGAAGCATGTGATCAGGGCCCCAGCGGTCACATTTGAAAATGCTTGTGTCTCTCTTTCTTTCTCTCAGGCTCTGCAGACTCACGGCCCTCACTGCACCAACATGAGTCCCAAAAACGTTGTTTTCAAGAAGATCTGCAAGGACAAGTCGGTGAGCGGAACATCTCAGATGAAATGATGTTGAAAGCCGGTCTGTCTACACAGTTGAACGCTGTGAATTAATCACTTGGCTCCAGTTTCTCTTGTCCTCTGGACTGATGTGTGAAATAACAGGCGCCCTTTGCACAGAATGCTTTGTGTACCTGGCCTCTGACCCGTGACCCTGATGACCAGCCTGCTGTTACCTTCCAGTTCCTCCCTCAGACACTGTGTTTTTATTATGATGTTATTACTCACGCTTGTTGAGTAGGGGATAGTGACATCTTGATGCATTTTAATTCTGTAAAGCAGTTCAGCTGCTCGTCCGACTGATCCTCAGAGGGTCAACACAAAGTCACGACAACGTGAGCGGAACTGAGCCACGTGTGTGATTGACAGCTTTGTGTCAGATTACAGCTGATAACAGCACTCAGCTCAAGTGTTTGTGTCTCATCTTATTGTCTAATCTTAGATGTTTGGTTATTTGCAGTCTGTTGCAGTGTTTTTTTATCTGTGTTTGCTAAAACAAAGTGCTGGGACAAAAACAAACGCATGTCCCTCTCCCATACGACACTGAGTTCTCAGTTTATTAGGAACATCTGTCAAGTCTAAAGCGGTCCAGTTGAACAGCTCTGCAGGAAGTCCTGCCTTTGTGACGCTCATAATGTTCAGGTTGTGTTGATCCTGTGTCAGAGAGCACTTAAATTCACTGACAACAAATTTGATCAATGCTTTTAGATTATTAACCAGAAAAGTCACACATTTGTCAGTTCCAGCGTCTCCAGTTCACATCTTCTGGATACAGCTTCTCAGATGTGAATATTCTCAGAAGTTATTTAGTGTTCACATTATTATTCTAATACCTACTGTCTCTGGAAGCTGCTGAGCAGATCTGCTTAATTTAATCAAATTGATTTTGATGTGGATTCGATGTTTCTACAGATCAGGTCTCAGGTCAGCTCAGCTTACAGTAAACAGGCTCCTCTGATGCTGAGGGCAGGTCAGAGAATGATTCTAATGGTAGAAAAGGATTTGAATTTAGAGAACGTGTCAGAGAGATTGGTAAGTGACACTGCAGTATATTTGGATCTGCAGATCTCACTTCTTATGGTCCCATTTCACTTCTTTAAAACAACTTAAATGCCTTTAAAATATCTCTGCTGTCACAGAAAGCCCTCAGAAATCATGAAGGTATTTGTGGATCCTTAAAAAGTCTTAGTAGGATTTGATTTTGGTTTTTTAATTTAAATGCCATAAAATCTTAAAAAGTCTTGATTTTATTCTAAATTTTTACAGTGATGACATCACCTCAACCCACAGGATTTAACGTTACATATTTAAATACGTGGTTTAGGAAGTAAACGAACAGATCGAGAACTGGTCAGTATTCAGTCTGAAGTGTGTAAATCAGTGTCAGACTTTCTCCTGCTTCAGGTTGGAGTCTACATGGGGAGAAGGGACTTTGTGGACCGTGTTGACTCTGTGGATCCAGTGGGTGAGTTTGTCCACAGTCACAGTCATCCAGCATGATGGAGGATTTAGAAATAACTCTCCTTTTATTCAGTTCAGATCTGAACACTCTGAGCCTCTGGAATCGCAGCCCTGCTCGTATTTAGTGTCACAAATAATGCTTTTGTTCATGCTCTTCATAATAGACAGACTTAACAGATTAGTCAGACCTTCGTACTGATCACAATTACTTAAAGGGCAAAAATAGATGATATCTGTGTGAGCCTGTTCATTTAAGCCAAACTCACACAGGCTAACCACAGACCTGCTGTCCTCCAGCTGAGACTCTCCGGACTTCATTCTGCTCGAAGAAGCACAGAGAACCATTTTTCATTCAGCTGAAGGACTTACTTTGATCGTCCTGGTTACTAAGAACAAAATTCCATTTTAATTTCCTGAAGAGCTTTTTTTTCTACCACCAGATGGCGTCATCCTCGTTGATCCTGAGGCCCTGCAGGGAAGGAAAGGTCAGTATCCCAACACTGTACATTCATCTGTATTCCAGGATGCTGATCCAGGCTCAGTTTTCAGTATATCTTGTACTTTAAAGGGACCTGTTTCATCTGAAGCTCCACGGCACACCTGTGTGTCTGTGCAGGACTGTTTTCATCCTCACATCTGTCAGAGATCTGATCACTGCTGCTGAAATCTGTCTGTTCAGATCCACAGGGAAAATAAAGTAAAGTCCTTACAGATGCTTGTTTTAGTGTCTGACTCTGAGAATTCAGGTTCGTTTTGCCTGAGATAGTGAAAATAATTTGACTCCACACTTTCTGATGGTATAATTTTTCTCGTTCCAGCTCTTTATTGAAGCTGTGTGATGTTCAGGCAGAGCGAACTACAAAAACTCAGGATACAAAGTTTGGACAGACAGAATCAGTCTGTCCTGACATGTTGGTTTGAAAAAGTTAAAGAGGCTCGGGAGCAGTTATTCATCCTAGTCCCAGATTTCTCTTATTTTGGAAGAGTACCGTTTCCTCCATGTTAGATCTTATCATGAAGGACACATGGACACATTCGCACTCGATCTGTTGTCCTTATGATTTTTATTCCAAATTTGTACAAACAGATTTATTTATTTACAGCAATGGATAAGCAGAGGTCTTTCACTCAGCAGATTACACATTGCAGCCTAAACTAAGCCAGTTACTAATATAATATAATTACTAATATAATATAATAAGCTACATAGATGTATAGTTACATAATCTGCCTCAACTTGAAATGATTCCTGTTAAAAGCGATGCGTTTAGAGGACCTGTCCCTGCCCGTCAACGCGTCTGTCCTCTGCCCTCCAGTGTTCGTCACCCTGTCTTGCACCTTTCGCTACGGCAGAGATGACATGGATGTGATAGGAATCGCCTTCCGCAGGGAGCTGTACCTGTCAACCCGCCAGGTGTACCCGCCTCTGCAGGACCGTGAGAAAGGAATCCACACCAAGACGCAGGCCCGACTGCTGCGCAAGCTGGGAGACAACGCCTACCCCTTCTTCTTTGAGGTGAGAGTCGGTCTCTGGCTGTCAGGATCAGCTGATCGGACACAGACTGGATGAACATACTACAAACACACACCTCAGATCTTACTGAGGTGAAATATAAACAGAGAAAGTCGTCAGTATGCAGACTAAAAAAATCTTTGATTTTTGAGTTCACTGTTGAGCTCTAGTCTAGTTGTGTTTACATACAATTGTGAAATATGTGCGAATAAGGTGAGTTTCCATCAGCTGGTTTGGAGTGAATAAACTTGGCTGCGCAGTGTCGTCAGAAGGTGGCGTCATAGGCCACGTTACACATGGCTGCAGAAATCAGAGCAGGGCAGACCGTAGAGGTCACAGACTGGAAATGAAACTAGTTGTTTGGCTTATTTTTTAAATTTTGCCATTTCCATCAAACTTTTCTAAATCGATGCTTCAGAATACGTTGATGGAAACATGACTTCTGACTGAGTGATTTTTTTTTTTTCCCCAAAGTTTCCTGACAACCTGCCTTGCTCAGTGGCTCTCCAACCAGCACCTCACGATGTTGGCAAGGTAAGATCCCGAGTGCAGATTCAAACTAGCAGCTGCTAATGATGAGCTGAACTCATCGCAGGATGGCGGCGCCTCTTCTCTCCTTGTCTGCAGCAATGTGCAGTGGAGTTTGAGATCAAAGCGTTCAGCGCTGAGAGCCAGGACGCTAAGGTCCGTAAACGGTGAGTGTGAATGTGGAATGTACGCAGCTGGAGGCTGAGCTGTGAGTCTCACTCAGACCTTAGAGTCTTCATCTTTACACATACTTTTCCTGTGCTTTGTCCAACAGGAGCACGGTAAAGCTGATGCTCAGGAAGGTCCAGTACGCCCCAGAGAGTGAAGGAGTGGGGCCCTCTGTCGAAACCACCAGGGACTTTGTCATGTCTGACAAACCGCTGCATGTCAAGGCCAGTCTGGACAAAGAGGTGGGTTTCTTCACATTAATCTGCAGCTTCACAAGCACTCAAACACTGTGGGGTGAGTGTTTCTCTTTCAGTGCACGTCACGCTAAAGGAATTCAGAGAGGAGGACTTTTTCAAAATCAGCTAAAGTCTCAGTGGATCAGAATCTTCGTGGCACGTGAAGCTTTCTAATCATGAGGTGCTGCCTTTGATAAACACTCTTTTAAAACTCTGAACTTTAGTTTTTTTTGTCAGTTATTCATTCATTATTTTTCCAAGTTTCCTTTTAAAGTTCGACATTGATCAGCTCATTATCCAGATGTTTGTAATTACTTTTAAAAGTTAATACTCGGATAGATTTTTCTTTCTCTGACCATGCATTGTTTTTAGGTTTACTACCATGGGGAATCCATCAAGGTGCACGTCTGCGTCACAAACAACTCCAGCAAAAACGTCAAGAACATCATCGTCTCTGGTAAACATGATACTCACTGCTCCTGTAGTTTTCATTGTGTCGTGTACAGGATCAAACTGGTGTAAATGTGGTCTCTGTGTCATCTCCTTGTCCTTCTCAGTGGATCAGGTCTCCACAGTGGTCTTATACTCCAACGACAGTTACGTCAAATCTGTGGCCATCGAGGAGTTTGGGTAATGGTCAGCACACGCACCATTTGACAGAAATACTAAGAGACAGTATCACATCTGTAAATCACAGCATGTTTTTGTTGTTTTGTCCATAATGTAAAGAAAAAGGATTGTCATGTACGGTTCAGCCACATTCAAAAAGCAACGAAACCACAGTGAAATGATTTAGTACTGAAACACGATGGGACGATTGACTCATTATTTTCTAGTTTGAGCTATTTGCCTGTTGGCCTGTGATGGCCTCTGGATTAGAGAAGGATCTGTGCTGTCCTCTCTGCCATGACATCCATAGAGATCCTGTCGTCCTGTCTTGTTGCCACAGCTTCTGTAAAGACTGTTTGTAGAGCTGCTGGACAGACCAGGGTAGTCAAGATGTGGTCTCATTTTCTTGAAAACCCTGTTTGAAAAGTTCACGTTTAGAGAATTTCAGTTTGAGAGTCTCAGACCTCTTAATCTCTTAATCTGAGTGGTGAGCTGTTTTATCTTTCTACTGAAGATTAACATGTGTCCTCATGTCTCAGGGACGCGGTGTCTGCTGGAGCGACCCTGCAGAAGGTCTACAAGGTGCTGCCTCTGCTGGCCAACAACAGGGAGAGGAGGGGCATCGCTCTGGACGGCAAACTGAAGCATGAAGACACCAACCTGGCATCATCGAGCATGTGAGCGCACAGTCAGGACGCAGCAGGGATCTTTAAAAATGTTAGACGGATCCAAGAGTTTGTGCTCCTTCATGTCTCCTTGTCAGACTTAGTGTCTTTAAAAAAACTCTTGTTCTTCTCTTCCAGTATCAAGGAGGGTGTGCTGAAGGAGGTGCTGGGAATCATGGTTTCATACAGAATCATGGTGAAGCTCATTGTTGGAGGGTCAGTGTGTGTGTGTGTGTGTGTGTGTGTTTTCCTTCGTGCTTTCTTACAGCTGTTATGTGTCTTGAGTTTGTGTTGAGATATTTCTGTCTTTGTCCTGAAAACCTCGTGACACAGGACCAATGAGCTTCAGCTCATCCCTGCCTATAAATCTGCCCGTCACCTCGACACACACACTTCTCACTCCTGAGGATGAATGTGGGGAAAAGCAGTGTTTAGATTACAGGAGGAGGCTTCCTCTAAATCTGCTTTCATGTGTTTTTCTTTGTGTGATTACTGTGTGTGGACGTGGTGTCGGGTCATGGACTCTCAGCGACCGGCTGCTGGGTCTCACATCCTGTCAGCACATTCAGATCAGCCGCTCTCATCATTTCGTTAGCGCTGAATTTTCTGTCCGTCAGCAGAATAAGAGAAGAGTTCGCCGCTCGTCCCAGTCACACACCTTTGTGAAGCAGCCTTAAAAACACGGCTTCGATACAGAGAGAGTGGCGTCACAGCAGCAGTCACACTGCGGGACCGAATTTATGACCCGATCATTTTGTTTGGTCGTCAAAGGTCAGCTGCTGGTGGACAGACATGACTCCCCATAGCATGAGTCATGTCTTTCACCAACACAGACCAATGTCAGTTTACAACCAATCCACCGTCCCTCATTAGGACAGCTGTCCTCGATTATTCTGTAAATTATCTTGAATTATGTTTTTGTCAGTTCACCTGAGAATGAAAACTCATTTTGTTTGTTTCTGCCTGTTCTGATGTTCATCTTCGTCTCTGCTGCGCTCAGGATGATGGGATCAAGGTGGGTTCATGTGCTGCTCTGTTCACTTTGAGTGTGTGAATTTTATTCTTTCAAAAAGAAAATTATGAAATGACAGAATGCAGTTTAGCATTTTCTCAGAGGCAGAGAAAATTCCTCTAAATGGACATTAATTAACAAACATGGCTGCCACAGTCTACTTTGGTATTTGAACCTGTTTTAAAGCTGTTCTGAAATAAAAGTCAGGGAAACTAGTTTTATCTGCTCATCACCAGCTCTGCTTTCGTTACTGTGGATCTATACCACAGTAAATATTCTTGAATTAAAATGTGGAAGTGTTTTAAGCCTGAAATCATCAGATACTGTGTCCGATACACTGCACGAAGTTACAGAGAGAAACGTTTGTGTTGCAGTGAGGTCGGCCTGGAAATCCCCTTTAAACTGATGCATCCTAAACCTGACGCAGGTGAGGACACACACCTCTCTCTGTGTTTCTTACTGTGTTGTACAGCAGCTGTGCACATCTGTAGCAGTGTTGGTTCTTGGGTAATTAATGAATGGCATGATTTCTATTAAAATAGCTCATTTAATGATGTTTGTAAAACATCACATTTTCATAGAGGTGAGCGAGGTCGAGAGAGGTCGACCAACAGTCAAACTGAATCTCAAACTTCCTGTTTTCTTTTCTTTACTGCTGCAACAGTGAAGGAAAGGTAAGATGGTTTTTAATCTTGACTCTTAAGGAAGCATCCGTCCCTTCAGGCTGTGAATGAGTGAACAGGACTCACACACAGCACAGACAAACCGTCTCCCGTCTCTTTGGTTCAGTTCATTCAGGGACGAGATCATGTTCCCGGATCTTTTATCACTTCGTCAGCTCCTCTTTCTTTTTGCTCCTGTTTATAATCCTGTGTCAGCTGTTTTCTTTTTTCCTGACTCTTATTTTATTTTTTTTTAGTATTTTTGTTAGTTTCAAAATAAAGTTTTGGGTAAAGGAAGTTGGAGAAGTCACTGGAGATAGATGAAGTGTTTTATCCAATTCTGTGTTCCCATTTTCAAGATTTTCTTCAGCTGATATTCACTGCTCAGGTTCACCTGAGCAGTTCTCGCTCGTCCAGTTTGGTGTAGTGGTCCAAGTTTTCGTTGAGCTGTCCGGACTTTTTCAGTCCCAGTAAACTTAAAGTCTGTTCCCGCTGCTGTTGTCTGCAGTGAGGTGGAGGAGGAGATGGAGTTCCAGGAGTTCAAACGCTCCTACCTGAAGGATATGGCCGGCGACGACGAGGACGAAGAAGGAAACGTGTCGGGTGGCGACGACATGGCGCCCAAAGAGAAGTAGAGGGGAGAGTCGACAGGGTGACGACGGCTGAAACGAGGACAGCTGGGAGTTTGAGTCGCCTCAGAGTTGTGCTAGAAAAAGATAAGATTTAATGACCATACCTGTAATTTTGCATGTTTCACTTCCACGTGTTCTTCACATCACTGCTGCCTGGTGTTGGGTTATGGAGTTGGGGAGACCATCACGTTGGACGTGAATTTGTTTGTGATGAAAGGAAAGTTCTCGCAGATTCACTCCATGTTGTTTCAGCTCCCACAGACCTTAACCTGTCTTCAGCCTGATTCATCCTGCCATTCATGGTGCTGACACACAGGTGTGTGTGTGTGTGATGTGTGAGACTGAGGTGAATCTTTCCTTTAATCTAACCTAACATTTCCCTGCTAACATGCAAAACCACCGATATGGTCCTCGAATAAAAAGAGTTAAGAATCCATGTTAGCCTAATTTATCATGTTTAGTGCTTCTGTTTTTTAGTGAAGTGTTTTAGAAGCTAATTCCTGCGTGTTCAGATGAAGTAACGTGAAACGACCTCAGTCTTCATCTGTGAGTGTGTTGAGAGTGTGGACAGTGATGGAGACGACTGAGAAGCTGGTTTAGTGAAGCTGAGCTTTAATAGTTTGAGCTCTGATGAGAAACATGGGATTAGTTTGTGTTAATTCTTTACATCACAGAAATCCTCAAACACACTGAGATGACTCCTCTGTTGTGTCTCTGGCTGGAAAGCTGCTGCTGCTGCTGAGTTCAGACTTACTGTAGAAACATTTACATAGAAAACCACAGTTCATTTGTCATTAAAAGGAGACGTGAAGCTCTGTGACGGTGCAGTTTGAACTCCGTGACAATAAAACCTCATTGATCCATTCTTGCGTTAGCTGCTCTTTCTTGGTGTAAAGCAGTTCCTAAGGCTCTGATGCACAGAAGGTATTACTGTTTAGATGTTTTAGAAATATATGTGGGTTTTAAAGGAAATGACTCATAATATTTTGTGTTTTTCTTGCTGAATACAAATACTTTATATTTGGACACAGCAAACTGAGGCACGAACAAAGGTGACGGTGCTGACGGCGTTTTACCCCGTGATGCCATGTTTCGTCAGACTCATCACCATCTGTATCATCCAATCACATGTCCAGAATCACCTGAAGTGTCCTGTAGTGTTCAGGATCGCAGCTTCTTCTTGAATGTGTTTTTAATTTACCACAAGAAGTCTGATAAGTCAGTGGTTGTCGTGCAACTTCAGCCATTTTTATTGATCTTGTGTGTTAGATTGTATGACACAAAAAAAATGCACCTGAAACATCAAGAGAATAAACCGACCAAATCACAAATCATGTGACAGCGTATTCTGCCTTTAGATTCAATTCTCCAGATTAAAGATAATTTAAATAAAATAATTCCACCAGAAACAGGTGAAACTCTCACTCCACAGGCTTTGACTAGAATGACTGGTTTAGGTGGGTGTTTTTTTTCAGCAGTCTGGCTGTTTGTGACTCTTAAGATACTTTAAAGTTCTTTTATGAAAAGTTTTAGTTTTTAGCTAAACATTTCTGCTTTACCCATTATTCTCTAAACAGCCCTACCTGTACGCGTCTTAGTGCCTTTGTTGCTCCTCGTTTCCTTCACAGCGTCCTTCCTCACATGCTCACCTGCTCCTCCTTCGTTTAAAACTCTTCAACCAATCAGACCTTTCAACAAACCTGATTTCACTCTAATGCAGATTCACTTATTCACGATTGAAAGCAGGCACAGGTTTTACAAGCCGTCATGGTTTTGGCCAGTATCATTAGTTCCATCAGCTGAGTTGACTGTTGAGAGATGTTTGTCAAACTCTGACACTTTCATCTGAAATATAAGGACTGAAATAAAATGTTGGAGGACTCGTGATAGAAGCAGCCACTTTGGTTGGAGTTGAGTGTAGTTTTTTTTTTTTTTTTTTCTTTTCTGAAACATCACAATTTATGCATCATCAACATTTGAGAAGTCAAAAATGATAAAAGCTCTAAAACTAAGCTGCAGCAAGCTGATCTGAAGGATAAAAATAAATGTACTCTGAGGATGCAGAGAGCTTTTGAAACTTTTACCATTAGAGCAGGTGTGAACCTCTACAGCTGACTGAAAAAGTCTGCAGCCATCTCAGCGATCTAAACATTTATTATAGTACGTGCATGATCAGAAGCAGATGTCAAGCTGGCACCTGAAAGCCTACATGAGTGTTGAATCATGAGAGTGAATTTATCTCCACACTTAAAGGGGGGGTATTTTCTGTATCACATATATTTTTCCTCATCCCTTCTGTCTTAAAGTTTCTCCAGGTTGTTTGGTTTCCTAAACTTCAATACAACAGAATATTTTGAGCTTATTAAAACTCACTTCAAAAAAAAAAGTTTCAAACAGAAGTTATATTATTTCATTATTTCAGGAGTGTTTGAAGAAATTAGTGTTTGCATTTTTTAAGATTGCTGAATGAAAGCATTGGACAAACTGAAATGTTGACCAGATGAAGTCTCTGGGATCACCAAACTGTAACAACGAACCAGTTTTCATGAGCATCTATCCAGTAGTTGTCAAGTTATTTCACCCAAAACCATAAATGTAAATCTCCTGGTGGTGAGGAAGTGGAAGTCAGGATCGCCAAAGTCCGTGTGTTTCAGTCCGATCCAGTAGTTGTTGATGTTTCAGTCTGGACCAAAGTAGAGAAGCGACTAACAGACTGACAGTCAGGCCTCTAGCGTGGCTTTTTTTTTGTTGTTGTTTTTGTTTTTGCTTTCTTTTTTGTTGTTCTTTTTTCAGTGTAATTATAGCACGTCTATTTGCTATCAGTTCTGCTGGATCCACCTCTTTCCTCCTACCAGACTCACCAGCAACGAGATCTAGAACAACCCAGATTCTTAGGGGCAGTTGACTGACTGAAATACTGTTTAGTCAGGTAACAGTAAGGATTCCCAACTACAGGACTTGTAAAGCTCCACGCTAATTTCTCTGACAGAAAACTTCTTATCAAAATTGGACAATTCTGCTTTTCTAAAATACCCCTCCTTTAAAACTTGCAGTTATAAATACACATAGTGTTTGATTGGGTGCATGTGGATGCTTCATCTCTAACTGTGCGACTGACTGACAGGAGCCTATTATGGTAGAGGAGTGGTGGTGCCTGGAGGACCATCCCAGCCGAAATCTCCCTTCTGATACATGTTTAGGTGCCAGTGATGTCGGCTCAGGGGAATGTCGCAGGAGTCGGGGTACAGCAGATACCCAGAGAACGTGCTGCTGCTTTCACTGTCGGTGTACATGCCGTTAGTGATAGCATTCTTCACCTGCAACCACAACCGGTCTCCTGCGGTGAGGTGGAGGACGACAGTCTGGCTGGCAGTGGCTTGGTTGGTTGCCTCTGTTGTTCTGACTAGAGGGTAGAAGTTGAGGAACAGGCCGACCTTAAGTGTCCTGGAGGCGACCGCCAGGTGGAAGGAGAAGACGTAGGTGCCGTTAACAGGGGCTGTGTAAATGCCAAGGAGTGGGTTGAAGTGCCCTTGCTGGTTGGTAAGGACATTTGGGAAAGGAATCGGCCAATCTTGAACAGGAAAGGACTCGTTGAGAGATGCAGAGAATGCTGACTGGATGGCTGGGGAGCAGGGACCAGGCGGACCAATGAGACCAATTATGCCCTGGTTGCCTTTTGGCCCGATGGGACCCTGTACACCTTGGGTACCAGTGTCACCTTTGTCTCCTTTAGCCCCCTTTTCTCCTGGTCTTCCATCAGTACCATTTGCCCCATCGGTGCACTTACACACCCCCTGCACACCCTGATCACCCTTCTGGCCGTTCAGCCCTGGTTCACCAGGTCTACCCAGATCACCCTTATCGCCCTTTAAACCTTTGGGTCCCTGAGTTCCCTCTACCCCAGGCAGGCCCCGGGCTCCAGCTGGTCCAGAGGAGCCTTGTGGACCTGGAGGACCCTGGATGCTCTCGCAGGACGCAGGGCACATGCCTGTTTCTCCCTGTGGGCCCTGTGTCCCTGGGGGCCCTATCAGTCCTCTGTCACCTTTCTCCCCTGGAAACACAGAAACATATATGAAGAATATTTGCATTCCATTCAAGTCAGACGGAAAAGTATAAAATCATTAGCATTTTAACCCCTTTCTTTAAAATACAACGGGCTGCTGCCATTTTGAGAAGGTCGCTGACCATGGTGTGGTTCTCCAAACCTTACCAAAGAGGTTGCTGATTTTGGTCTCACAGTTGTGGAGCTATTATTGATTGAATGTAGGGATGTTTTCATAGCCATGAATTCCCCCCAAAAATGGCCTCGGACTTAAGAAGTTAACTACTTGATTGTCACCTAAAAAAAAAACAAAAAACGGTGCGGTTACCATGACCAAGGCCTGGCCCGCATCTTAACCAAGTAGTTATTGTATCAGTGACAACAAAGCTCCCCTAACATTGAGGAAGTAATTAACCCAAACCATAGTCTCAACCAAGTCCTTTTTGTGACTAAACCCAACCACACCTTAACCATAGCGATATCAGATCATAGAACTGAGAAGGCCCTGACAAATGATGTTGTCCTGGCGTTAGTGGAGTCATGGCGTCCATGTAACACCAATAACCCTTTACACAGAGTAATCTTTTACTGAGAGACGGGAGCAGACCTTTGAAGCCTTGCTCGCCCTTTGTCCCGGTGAATCCAACAGTGCCTGCCTCCCCTTTCTCCCCCAGGTCTCCCTTCTGACCTGTAACAACGGACAAAGACAAAGAAAAATAAAAAAATTACAACAACAAAATGAAAAGCAAGAAGTGACCAGCAGTAAGACACTAAGTTAATGTTCATTCCATTGTCTTTTGTTGTCTGACTAGTTGTGATGTCACTTCTCAGTTGTAAGGTGTTCATGGTGTTACGTCTTCAAGATTGGACATTAAGAGACATGCCCTTTGTCCACCCGCATCACTGGACCCTCTGTAGGTGCACAGGTCAGAATTGCAACAACAGCAGAGAAGTTTTGTTATGTTTGTTGTCGTTACCGGTGCGGTGATGTGTAACTCACCCTTCACCCCCTGAGAGCCTGTGAATCCTGCGCGACCTTTGAACCCCATCATTCCTCTTCCCCCAGGGCTCCCAGGTTGACCTGGCCAAACATAACAGTCAGGTCAGTTTTTGTTTTACATTTCAACATTAAAGTCTTGAAGGGCAATCAAATTGCCAACCTTGGCAGCGATGGTGCCTTGCTTTATTGAGTCTTTAATTGCTTAAATCACAGTCGTTACTTTCCTACAGAGATTCAGATTCAGATACTTTATTGTCATTCGCTTTTACGTTCAGGTACGTACAAGGAACGAGAGTTTGTTGCACCAGCTCGGAAGATCCCAGTTAGGTGTATATATATATCATTTTTTATTTTATTTATTTTTTTAATGGTTATATATGAAAAGTATAAATAGAGACCAGTGATTCTCAAGCTTTGACCAAGCTGCCAGTTGTTACACATAAAAACAGTAAAGACACAAAGCATTAAAAAGCATCTTTAACTTGTTTTGAGGTTTTTGTGTCTCCTTCACATTTTGGATTTGATCTTAGCTCAGTGTCCTTTATTTTCTTCCCTGTCAGATGTCTGTGCACTTTGTGTGATGGTTTCTGAACGGTTTCTAACGTGAAGCTTTGTCTATGAACCTGAATCTTTCTCTTTCTGGTTATTGCTCTTTGAAGAATCAAACTGGCTCATGTTTATTTTTGTGTATCATGTTTTTCCTCCTGGCCATGTGAGCCCCCCCCCCTCCCCTTTTTTTTTTTTTTTTAACCAAAACTCAAACAAGTTATCTAAAGTGGTCTACATGCCTGGAGGACCCCGATCTCCACGGTCTCCTTTGGGCCCCACGGTGCCTTTGCAGTGTGAACAGATGCAGAAAAATGGAATCTGGTCAATGGGCGGCGGCACTGGTGCATTCAGCAGCATGTCGCAGATCGTTGTATCAGGTATGGGGAGCGTCACTGGGTCAATGAGCAGCCCCGCCCGGAGCTTCTCGGAGCCGTTGGTCATGTTGCCACCGGGTGGCCATGGTTGTAATGTGGGCGGCATCTGCAGGGTGCCGCTCCGGGGGATGGGTGACCAGTTAGACGTTTCCTCCGAAGACTCAGGAGACCCCTCCTCCTCTGAGCCGGGCCAGTGGTAGGTGTTGGGGTCCGAGGTGGAGCCGTCCTCTTCGCTGGACTCCACTTTTGCAGTGTTTGGTAGCAGCATGGCCGAGCAGAGGGAGGACAGAAGGAGGAGTCCCAGCAGCCTCGACAACATCTGGAGGAAGAAGAGGGTGAAGGGAGCCCAGAGGAGGTAAGTTAGTCACACTGGGAAAACCTGCATCAGTCTGTCTGTGTTTATTTTTAGAAACTGTTTGGGTTTTTTTTTAACTTAATTGAAATGACTTCAACTTGTTTCCAGCTGAAATCAGTTTTTCTCATGAACTTTGTTGTTTTTCTCCTGACACATCTCCTGCCCGTTTCTCACCTGTTCACATGCTGACGCTCATGTCTGGAAATAGATTGATTTGGATTGCAAACAGGTAAAACGGTCCCACCTGACGGGCTGATGTGTGGAACTGACCTCGGTTCAAGTGACTCGTATCCAGATAAAAACCAGATCAGCTTTGATGCACTTTCCCTGACACTGAGCCACATAGTTGTCTTTGTTGGCCAGATTGCAGATCTGATTGCAGGCTCAGCGCTCGTCCAGTCCAGAAGGTTGAGGTAACGCAACTGATTCTGATGTAGCTGCTGAAAACACTGGTAGAAGTACCTCTGCACAGTTTAGCTAGAAAGCAATTTAACTGTCCGCTTACGAAAGGTTTAATTATCGTCACGGCTCTAACTCCAGCCCACTCCCTCACCCACACAGATCAATTTGTGTTTTTATTTTTTCATGTTGCTTTAATGATGGGGGGAGAGTGATGGCTGATTTCTCACTGGGCTGCACTTTCCTCCCCCTTTGGTGTCACACCCACCGGTAATCTTTGCATGTTGAGTGTAACACAGGAGTTTGGTTTTTAAAGGTACAGGACAAAATGTAGGACTACAGTAACCATAAATAAACGCCTCATCCACTAATGTAATAAAGATTTAAAATATCAACTCATTTTCCATTCTATTTCACATTCCAGCCAATCACAACTGTTTCCAGACCGTTTAGGAAAAACTCACCGCTCCGTCCGAGTTGTGCAGCGTCATCTGGAGAGGGATTTGTGGGAAGACGAGCAGGATCGAGGAGGCTTTGATCCATTTATAAGTCTCGCCCAAAACAAAACTTCTTTCAAGGTGCTTCTCACCTGCCGGGCCGACAGACAAAGACTGAAGACTGGGGGGAGGAGTGGGAGGGAGGGGAGGCGTGTCTTCATTGTCCTGCTGAAGAGGAACTGGGCCTCCTGCCTGCGACTTGACCTCCTTCACTATGAAACAGCAAAAATATATTCAGAGCAGAAAGAAGAGACGCCTCTCTGTTTATCTCCCCATCATTCTCCACCCTCCTTTTTCTCTCATCCTCTCAGAAAACAAGATTCTCTCTTTAACCTTTCCACTTCTCTTGTTTATTCTCAGTTTGACTAAAACCTCTGGAATATTCTGCCTGGTACAGTTTGTTTTATGATCAGTTTATAACATTACACTTCCAATATTGCATGCGCACCACACCTGTAAAACTACACCGGTCTGCAGGTGAACAAGGCTGGAAAGAACTGGGCCGTGATGGTGCATAAAGCAAGTGAGGATTCAGAGTGAATTTCTAAATGGATTTGTGTCTGAAACAAGTTGGAATCAGTGTTTAGGCCTCCGTGATGGACAGAAAGGATTTAGTGAGGTAGGGCAGGGCGTTAACTTTTCATCGTGGTGCAAGAAACTGCTCAACATACGATACAGAAATCCAACCCTGAGGAGGCTCCCAGTCCTCAACCAGCAGCCTACTTTTACTTTTTAGCACAAGAGCAGAGGACGGTTCATTCTGTGACAAGACCTCGTGGGATTATCTGGATACATGACACAAATAAAACTAATCACAAACATGAGAAACGACAAGCGCACACAGGTCAACACACAGGTGAAATTTAAAACTGGACGAGACTTAAACTCTGACAGATCAGTGTTCAATGATGCTCGTCACCCTCTTCCTGTCAAACCTGAAGTTTACAGCTTAGCAGTCGTTTAAATTTCTGTCCTGACGCTCCTGAATCCAGACGACTCTACCACTGAAGTGAGGTGTTTGAGAACTTTCCTTTCTCCCTCTCTTTTTCTCCTCTCTCACTCCTTTCTTCTCTGCTTCTGTCTTTTCCTTGTCACTCTTGGTGTCGATGTGCGATAAGGAGCCCAGACTGTAAACAGATCTGCCTCAGACGACTGGACAGCTGCTGCTCTGACTGACGAAGCTCCTCAGTTCATCCTGTGGAAAGACGCTTTTCTCAGGCAACAGTTCAACTAATGAGAAATTAAAAGTGGACAAAGACAAAGCAGTTTATTCGTTACATTATCATTTGGGAACGTCTCTGTGCCATTGTAATTCCCTGTAAAACCACGAAGCAGCTGAGTTATGTGGTGGCACCTGTTAACAAAAGCCCCCCGTTCGATTCTCCTCTTCAACTCTAACATCTACAGCATATTTAACAACTTTAACTAATATGCCAAACCAGCTGGAACAGACAGTTTTCACACTTTAGAGACTTAATGATAAACAGGAAAAAAAAAAAAATCCTCAGATCAACTGTTAACAAAAATGGTTGTTAGTTACAGCCCTGAAAATAAAATCCAAACTGAAATGATCCTAAAATGAAATGTGTTGGGTTTATGGGTCACAGGCAACAAAAGATTGAGAAATTGTGCCGTTATAAAGTCTGATGTTGATATTTTCCAAATCTTACCACATGTGATTAAAGTCCATTTTTTTCTGACTCAGAATATTTCAATTATTAAGGGAGATTTTTGCAGCTTGTGGAAGAAGCTGGAGTTTATTGTAAAGGCTTTAGACGTTGACTGTACATTAACGTGTGTGTTGGTTAAACTGTGCTCTGCAGACAAAAAGACAAATTCCTTCTATAAAAAACTGTTTATGGAAGAAAAGGAAACCAACAGGAAACTGGTCCCAACACAAAGCAGCAGGCGGCAGGCCAGTTCTCAGACCAGCTCACCATCACAAAAAAGTCATGCTTAGGAAGAGAGTACCCTCCCTCGCCACTTTCGAAAACGCTGTTACCCATCGCAGAGTCGCCTGTGGAACCAGAGACGGTTCCTTTATGTCCCCAGGCCAGCTTTTATTCTGAAAAATCAAAACAGCCAAGGACACAAAGGTAAACCGAGCTGAGGGAACGAGGCTGAGGCACAAAAGAAGACACGGAGATGAATAGTTAGCCTTAATAAGTGTCCTGGTTTCCACAGCCGGTGACACTCAGCGGCGGCCCAGAGGCCCGTCCGGGTTTCACGCCTGCCCGATCCCTGGGAGTTCACAGCAGCAGAACAACGAGACCTGCATTCCTGAAGGGTTTGACCGAACCACACTGACACTGGCTCCGTCCTCCCTGTGCTCTCATGGATTCACCAGATGTTGGAAACCTTCCTCTGATTCATGGTGAACTGTGACCACGAAGGGATGAACATGGTCAGAGAGTGGTTATCTGAGTTAGCGTAGCCTTTCTGTCAGCTCCAAGCAGTCTGACCTCTGACCTCTGACCTCTCTCATCAGCCAGGTGTGTCCGTCCACAGAGCTGCTGCTTCTCTGGATGGTTTCTGACCTGCACCTGCACTGCTGTCACACCACTGGCTGGTTGGATTATTGCATGAATAAGCAGCTGTACAGGTGTTCCTAATAAAGCGCTCGGTGAGTGTAGGAACATACAGCATGCCTGAGACTGGAAGACTCAAAACCACCTCACCACCAGTTTGATCTGGTAACTGGTGACTTGGCTTCCGGTTAGAGCTCGGTGTGGGATTCAGTGGGTCTGGTTTAGGTTACATTGAGTTTCCCGGGTGAATGTGAGTCAGTGCAGTGTCCTCAGAGTGTCGTCTAATTCTTTTCATCGCATTTTGTCTCGATATCTTTTTGATCTCAGAGCGTTTACGAGTTATTTGATGCCTCAGTCTTTACACTGTGTGTGTGTGTGTGTGTGTGTGTGTGATATAATTCAGATTGAAAAACAATCTGTATCAAGGGCCCTGAAGCCTCTTTATGTCTGACACATAACTGAACACTAACATGAGTAGAACCTGGAGAATGGATGTTTTACTTTATTTTACTATATTAATAATGTCATTCTGTTTTTCTGTGTTTTCATCTCCTTTATTTTTCCTTGTTACAATGACGCTGTCCTCCTACAAACCCCTGATGGAGCTGCTCCTGAGCTCAGTGGGTCTGAGATGCTGCAGGATGAATTGGATGCTTCAGTAATCTGCCCACTTACGTCTCGGCTCTTCACCTCTGCTATAAGAAGTCACTGCAGTGACTCAAAGTGTAATGAGAACATCAGCTTTTGGGAAACGGGACTCTGATCTGTTGCAGAGGTGAGTGGGTGGAGGTTGACCAGAGGTTGTGTGTGTGTGTGTGTGTGTGTGTTGACAGTGTTGGCAGACACTGTTCAGCTGCAGACTGTGGACTCTCAGTAAACACTGGTGGTTAGTTATTAACAGTAGAAACAGAGCGAACCGTCGTCTCTGTCCTCAGCTGTGATTCTTCACATGTAAGTACAGAAACACTCCGTCTCAGAAATCCACTCATTTTACCGTCTCTTGGTTTAGTGGTGTTCGGTTTTAGGATGCGGTCTCGGCCTCGCTCCGGGCTCTGTGACCCCTGTCATTCGGCTCATGGGTTCAAAGGTCGTCGGGGCTCAAACAGGGACGTCTCCTCATGTGTGTCAGTTCGGTTTCAGCTGAAAATGATTGATGTGTCGAAATGTTTGCCTGAAGCTGCTGTGGTGATTGTTTGAGATGTCCTGGTTTTGTGTTTCTGTCTCAGGCTCCTCCAGAACCCAACCTGCTTTAGTTAAGGTGAGTTAACGCCCACACCATCACTCAGATGTGCGTTATGAATATTAATGTTTGTGTCACTGTCACTGCTTCACTGCAGACTGAGTAAATATAAACAGCAGATAAGATGATGCCTCTGTCCCCTCGTCTCATTGGCTGCAGGTTTGACTGACATCATGTCCCGCCTCGTCCTCTGTGCGTCCGTCGTTGTCGCTCTGTGGTCTGCGTCGGTGCTCAGTCTCTCAGGTGGGTGTGTGCGGATGGATCACTGAACAGAGCAGCAGGGGGTCTGCAGGTCTGGGGGTCTGCAGGTCTTGAAAAGTCTTTTCCATCCTGCTGTAGACAGTAAAGAGAAAACCTGGCTAGAAATGTCCAGCACGGACTTCTGGTAATATTTATGTTTTAATACATTTAATACAAATTCATTTATCCACCCACTTTCTGCTGTTTCCTCCAGATAATCCACAGATCAGGTCTTAATGTAGCTCCGATGATTATCTACAGACACTGAGGCTTTATGATGCGACCTGTAGCAGCACTGTTTGATCCTCTGTCTTCTTCGGCCTCTTCAGTTTTCTCGGACCCTCCGGAGGCTCACATGTTGCTCCGGTCCCGTCGGGCGAACTCCTTCCTGGAGGAGCTGAAACCCGCCTCCATGGAGCGCGAATGTGTGGAGGAGAAGTGTGACTTTGAAGAAGCCAGAGAGATTTTCAAAACCCGGGAAGCCACAGTAAGATTGTGTTCTGAATGGACCTGAAACACGTTCTACATGTGCTTCATTTACTTCATTGTTCAAACAGCAGAGGGTTTAAACGGCTTTTTTCAGCGCTGTATGTTCAAAGTGCAGCATGAAACCATTTAAACCACAAATAAATGCGCTGAGTGAGATGGAGTATTTATCAGAACAAAACAGCACCAATCCCAAACTCAGGCCGATGTTCAGGCTCTGAAAATGATTTCGTTTAAACTGTCACAGCATCAGTGGGTCTCAGTCGGACATGGGACTCGTCCTCCTCTTTACTGGTGAAGTAAAGGTCAGTGATCTGTTCAGGCGACCTCTAACACTGACTTCCTGTTTTGTGTGTTGACAGCTGGAGTTCTGGACGGTGTACACAGGTGAGAAAAGCTTCCTCTCCGGTATGAAACACTGAAGCATCGACTGGATAATGAACATCATGAAGTGTGTGTGCATCCACCTGCTTTAAATGGAATCAGCTCTTCATTGTGGTGTAAAGGTTTGGGAGAGTCCCCACACTGATCCAGGCTGGTTATTGTATCAGCGCCCACAGGAGGAATTAGTGTTTCAGTCAGAGACTGAACCGTGTCATTTATCAGGTGATGAAATGTATTTCATGCTGATCTGTTTCAGACGGAAACCAGTGTCACTCCAACATGTGTGTTCGTGGGACCTGTGTGGATCTGTACCAGGCCTACGCCTGCCGCTGCAACCAGGGATATGAGGGCAGATACTGTGACCAGCGTGAGTCTGTGTGTGTGTGTGTGTGTGTGATGCAGATTTTTCCAGGATGTAAAACACTGAGCTGTAGGTTTATGTGATATTTTATTACTGAGATTCTCAGAGTGGAGAAGCTGGAATCAGGGAAATTATCCAAATATTCCAGAACGTTCATTGATTTTCTGATTGACGGGTTCATTCCTTCAGCTCGAGCTCCTGGTAAAACGTCTCTGATATAAATGCTGATGTCAAACTCACCTGTCACCTGTTGCTCAGTTGAAACAGCCACGAACTGCTCTGTGGATAACGGCGGCTGTGACCA
Source organism: Toxotes lorentzi (assembly GCA_037833715.1). Classification (NCBI taxonomy): domain Eukaryota; kingdom Metazoa; phylum Chordata; class Actinopteri; family Toxotidae; genus Toxotes; species Toxotes lorentzi. The sequence continues at coordinate 22,081,418 of JBBMJY010000006.1, forward strand.
TGAGTGCAGCCAGAGCGAGGACGGTCTGAAGAGGAGCTGCAGCTGCGTCAGCGGATACAGACTGCACGACAACTCCAAGAAGTGTGTCCCGAAAGGTCCGAGAATACCTGGCATCTAGTTCATTTAAGAGTTAATAATCATGAGCTTAATTTATGTGAAGTGAACAGAACAGAAAGCTTTTTGAAAGACATCAACACTGCACAGAGATGAGTGCTTCATGCTCTCACGGTCCTTATTTTGTGTGCACCTGTTAAATTAAAGCATGAGAGTAAGTTCCTGTTGTTCCTCATCAGCAGGAAGTGAGATTCACCCTGAGGCGTCTCTCGTTTGTTTCCACCTTAGTGTCATCACATCATGGGCTTGTTTCTGTGTTTCCTGGCAGGTTCCTCGTCCTGTGGTCAGCTGCTGATCGGCAGGTCGTCCTATTCCAAACCGATGGACGGTCTGCTGCCGTGGATGGTGGGAGGGGAGGTGGGAAAGAAGGGGGAGAGTCCCTGGCAGGTAACGCAGGAAGCGCCGTATCATTCACCATCAGTGAACACCTGACGCCTCAGGATGTCCCAGTTAGAGGAGTGGATGTGATAAAACACACACACACACACACACACACACACACACACACACACACACACACACACACACACACACACACACACACACTTTAGGTTAATGCTATGTGATTTAATCCGTATGTTTTCAAGGGCTTTAAAAATAGTGATTTGTGTGCAGGTGCTGTTGCTGAACGCCAGGGGGCGCTTCCACTGCGGAGGCGTCCTCATCGATGAGAGCTGGGTCCTGACTGCAGCTCACTGCCTGGACAACAGCCTGAGATTCAGAGTGCGACTCGGTGAGTTTTCACACAAACACACACAAATGAATCAGAAACGTTAGAACGTGTTCGTCTTTTCTCTTCAGCGCTGAATGGACTCATCCACACGCAGAAGCTGCTGCATGAACACGTAATACATGACAATACAATGAAACAGCTGTTAGAAAGTGAGCTGTCTTCATAGGAGAGGTTCTAAATGTACATTCATGAGGACATCGCGGGTTCAAAGACAGGTTTACCTGAGCTCCGCAGGTACATTCAGTAATCAGTGGGAGCTCTCACCGCCTCCACTAACTGGTCTCCTGGGGAACTCCTGTGATCCGTGTCTTCAGGTGACTACGAGCGTCTGAGAGAAGAAGGCACTGAGGTCACCCTGAAGGTCATCAAGGCCATCAAACACCCAGACTACAACAGCAGAACGATAGACAACGACATCGCGCTCCTGCGCCTGGAGACGCCGGCCCCGTTCTCAGAGTACATCGTGCCCGCTTGTCTGCCGGGACGCGAGATGGCTGAGCGGGTGCTCCACGTCAACGGTACCATCACCGTGGTGACGGGCTGGGGCAAAGATGACCTGGATAGCACCCAGTTCAGCTCGGCACTCAACGTCATCAAGGTCCCGCTGGTCGACCACAGCATCTGCACCCAGCAGATGTCCCACAACATCTCTGACAACGTCCTCTGCGCCGGGGTCCTCGGTCGGAGGATGGACGCCTGTGAGGGGGACAGCGGCGGACCGATGGTCACTCTGTACCGAGACACCTGGTTCCTGATCGGTCTGGTGTCCTGGGGCGAGGGCTGCGGCAGGGAGGACAAGCTGGGCATCTACACCAAGGTGTCCAACTACAACGACTGGATCAACTCAGTGCGTGAAGAATGGACCAGAAGTCAACTTCCAAAACAACCCCCAAGCATCTGAACCACCTCAACGGCTGATCCGGTCTGGTTCGTGAAACCCACATGAAGGCCCCAGTACAGCAGACATGTATCACACATTCTTTAATAAACTCATTCTGTGTCAACAGGCTTCACTGAACTTTGTGTTATTTAAACCACTTTTATTTCTCTTGGATGCATCATGTGCTGACCTCTGTATGCTTCAGCCTGATTGGTTGGACTCAGATCCGGTCTGTATGTGTTTAGGGACGGGTTCTGGATTTTGGAAAATCGGTTTATGTCATTTGATTAAAGAAAGTAACAGTCAGATGTGGAGATGATGAACATAACTGTTCTACTCCTCTGATGGATTAACACAACCTGTAGGTTTTCTGTGTTTATTACTTATCAAACAAAATAACTCCGTGGCCACGAGACTAAGAATGGAGGAGCCATCAGAAATGGTTTTCTGCTTCAGTGGAGAAAATCAATCATTGATCAAATTATGGAGACCAAACTCACGCAGAGCGACGCATTTATTTCATCTGCCAACAATGAAAACTCAGACATTTGTGCAGTTGCAGAGTCTTAAAGGGACATGAAGCTCAAAACTCAGTTAACTAATACAGAGCAGGTCTGTTTGTTTTCATCATCACACACATTTACTGAGGTCTGATGTGGTTTATAATGACATCTGTGTAGCCCTTAATAAAATAATAATAATAATAATCATTCAGTTCTAAATGGCAGCACCACAAAATGAGGAAAACACACCTGAGATACACACACACAGTTTAAACATGAGCCTGAACCTCAGCCTCAGTAACATCAGCATGATCAACTTCCTGTCGTTGGCTGTTTGAACACACTGGTCCTGCACTGATAAATGAGCTGCTGCTCATTAAACACTAACGTATGGAGTATTAATCATCTATAGGATGTTGAATTCAGTACAATCAGCTGAAAAACATGAAATACATCACTGAGTAGCTGATAAACTGATGTTTTCTGGCCTTTGAAAGTGAAGCTGCAGGTGAAGGCTCCGTTCACCTCCACAGGTGTTTCCAGTTATTGTGGCTGATTAAATCTGCTCAGGTTAAAAAGGGAAAGTACATTAATGTTATGTTTATATCAATCTGACAAATAACTATGATGAAACTAGTTTAAAAAAATAAATGGCTGCATTAACCTGTGTTGATTCAGAGACCTGATACTTTTAGATCGATGATGTTATATTAGATAAAGAAAAACTCAAACTGCTTCTGTAAAAGGTCGACAACGATCCCTGAACCTGCATTAACATTGTGATCAAACAGTTGTTTTATCTCCACATCCAGCAGGAACAGATCAACTAATGTGAGTTCAAAGGCCTCTGGAAATTCAAAAAGGCAAAGGTTTCAGATGTAAAACTAACGGGAGAGATGTTGATGACTGGAAACACCTGTGAGAGTGAACAGAGGGTGTGTTCACATGTTCCCTTCATGGACTGCAGAGGTACAAACACCCACTGTAACATCATCCCCGTCTGACCTCCAGCAGAGGTTGAACCACCTTTATGTGCTTTTATCTGTTTGAGTTCAACCTCAGGAGGTCGGAAGTTTTAAAGCTGGTTTTACAGCTGTCAGCTCGGGCTGATGGACGTGTTTTAGAATCACCCTGAGCTTCTTCCTGAATCTGATCTGGTTCTTCTTCACCGAACCTGGCTGCAGAGAAGCCCTGACTCTTCGTGTGTGTGAGTGTGATCCTGCATCGTCTTCTACAGAAATGTTTGCATCTAGAGGTAGAAGGTGGAACTACAAACACAATCCTGGCACAGAAACACACAGAGGGTTTATAGACCAGATGGACTCGGATGAATTCAGGTCGTAACCAGGAAAGTTTTCAGTCCACAGAAAAAAATAAAACTCATCTTTTTTTTTAAAAAAACGTGTTTTTACATCTTTTCCATCATAAACTTTTGATCAATATAAAAATCTCATCAGCTGCTTCTCTGAAAACGGAGACGTGGTCAATCAAACATGATAACTCTGCAATCAATATTCCATCTGTCCACGATCTGCTCTGCCACTTTTCTTTACTTTTATCACCTGATAAAAACACATGTTTAAACAGGCATTAACTGACTTTATATCTACAGGCCTGTCATAGAATCTGTTTTATATTATTCATTCGGTTTTGATTTTTTAACTGTGCGACACAGAAAAGATGGAAAAACAGGATTCAGATCAGAACAAAGTGCAGCTCTGATCCTGTAGAGACTCTGATCGGTGTGAAGCAGTGGGGTGGACGGAGAGGAAGCAGTTCACCATTAAGACCTGAGGGACTGTCTGATCAGGACTCTGTCTCTCCTCGTCTCTTCTTCAGCTCCTGTTCGTACCTCTGCAGCTGAGACATGAAGCCGGGGTTCGGATCAATCACATGACGAGCCGTCTTCACTCTCTGAGAGAAAACACAAACACAGCCAGTGTTGACTTAAGAAAACAGATCACGGCACCTGACACTGATGTTGGCCTTCAGTCCATTAACAAAGGATCAGCACTGATTGTCTTTAACCAAACACATCACAGTCTTCAGTTCACCGTAAACTGTAAAATGTCACCTGTTATTAACGTAAATATACTGATCCATACTTGGTGTCTGTGTCCCAGCTGAATAAAAGTGGAGAGATGATGATGTTCAAACACTCTGAGACTCTGCAGTTCAGTGCAGCGGCTGATGAGGACGCACATTTAACGCTCAGGCCTCTGACACCGCCCCACCTCCGGGTCAGACAGACTCACTGTGAGACACGGAGGACACCGCTGACCTTTGCTCCTCTGAGGAGGTGAGAAGTGCGGCAGCCTCCTCACCTGTACGGCGTCCGTCAGCGTCAGTTTGCGGTGCTTCATCAGGTAGGCGATGCAGATGGTGGCCGAGCGGCTGCGTCCGTTCTTGCAGTAGACGACGCTGCGTCCTCCGCGGTTCGCCTCCTTCTGGATGGCGTCGGCGCAGCGGTCGAAGTGGCTGTACACGTCCTCGTTGGGGTCGTCGTAGACGGGGATCTGCAGCTTGGTGACGTCGGTGGACGGAAACGGCTGCTGCTTGGAGACGTTGATGCAGAGCGTCACCGCCTCCTGCTGGAGGAGCTCGTCGCTGCAGGCCGAGCGGGCGTTACTGATGAACAGGGCGCTGGTGACTTTACACAGCTGCAGCATCCTGATCCGTGTGTCGAAGAACTGACCCTCACGGGCTCCCTTACTCAGACACTGAGGCTCACGGGTAACTGCTACCTGGTCAGAAAGAACATGATGAGAGCCCTGGTCAACAGGTATCAGAGAAGACTCAGAGGTTTCTGACCACTTTCTAAAGGTTTTGTTAGGACACTGACCCTCAGAGGCTTCCATACTTTCTAACCAGTGGTCAGTGTTAGTGCTGAATCAGTTAAACGTGCAACACAGAGCAACATGATCCTAAATTTCATCTGATCATCTTCCTGTCATCAGCTGTTTGAACACACTGGTCCTGCACGGATAATGAACATTTCTAAACCTTCAGAATAATGTGTCTAATAATAACTAATTATTACGTTTAACCTGAGCTTGAGTCATTTAGTTTTAACATCGGATGGCCTGTTAGAGTATTAATGATCTGTGGTAATTTACCTGTGAAACTAGATGCTGACAATCCGTTTAAAAACACTGAAAACATCATTCAGTACCTGATAAACTCAGGTGTTTTCCCGCCTTTTGCAGGTCAGACAGGTGAAGGCTCTGTTTACCCCCAACAAGATTAAAATGTGAGAGAAAATGGTGAACCCACAGAGGCAGCGGTCCGTGAACGCCTCACACACACTGTTAACACCAAGGACACGCGGACTCACACCTGCTGTCAGCTGATCCTCAGGATCCGGCTCTCTTTAGGTAAACACTGTCTCTCAGAGTGCTTCCTGTCCCTGAGAGACGGAGGACGGAGGGCTCAGGCTGATCCGGTCCGTTCAGGACTCCTCATGACCCCCAACTGCGCTGATCAACACGCCACACTGCTGCTATATTTACTGCACGGACTCTGACAGCTGCTGAGCTCCGGGTCCTAACGCTGCTCAGGTTCATGACTGATGGATGAAACAGGGACAGAAGAAAAAGTCCCTGTGCTAATTAACGAATTCTATAATGATCGTATCCGGTAGAAACGTCTTTTATAGCAGCTTCAGCTACTTTACACTCAGAGCTTTTCCCCAGCGGGTCCACGGCTGTTTTCAATCACGTCCTCAATTGTAACCGTACGCGGTCCAGGCATGAACCAGGTTCTGCCGCAGGGTGGCGGTAACGCACCGTGAGCGCAGAGTTTGTCCTCCGCAATAACAAGAGAAGAAGAAGAACTGACCGACTTCCACCGCCGGAGCTTCACAGTGTGACACCCGGCGGAAGTAAACAATGGCAGCGTTAGCAGCGTTAGCTGTGTGGAGTTAGCAGGAAGACGGTGGTGTGGTCGCACCGCAGATAAATGTTTCAGCGGTAACGAAGCAACAATGTGTTCAGTTCAGCATCTGAGAGAGTTTGTCAGCGAGCGACTAACTGCTGCTG
>JBBMJY010000006.1:22096891-22110533 GCA_037833715.1 Toxotes lorentzi
ACACATTGTTGCTTCGTTACCGCTGAAATATTTATCTGCGGTGCGACCACACCACCGTCTTCCTGCTAACTCCACACCTCCACACGGCTAACGCTGCTAACGCTGCTAGCGCTGCCATTGTTTACTCCCGCCGGGTGTCACACTGTGAAGCTCCGGCGGTGGAAGTCGGTTAGCTTTGGGTTCCGGCTTCAGTTGTGACCCTGAATCTGTGAGGAAATGAGATTATTTCACAATGTGCTTCAGCCTGGAGGAGTTCAGAAACATATTCTGGAGAAGGAATGTTGTAATCAGGCTGAAATAACCCTGTTAGTTCTCATCCAGCTGGGCTGCTTGTTTAAAACCAGCTCAGTGTCTCAAAACCCGGATTTTCCTTTCAGTGTAAAATGATATTTCATCATATAGGGAATTAAATTGTGATGAACTCACTGTCATGTTCTCATCTAAAATAATTATATCAACACTTCAGCTGCGTCTCTGAAAACGATTTAATGGATGAGATTCACCCTAAAACTCATGATCGAGGCAGACGACCTCTGACCCCGTGTCCGGTTCCTGAGGTCTCTTCCTGTTGTTTCACCGGGCGCTTGCTCGTGCTGGGAACTGTTGGTTTTCTCTCTATAACGTAGTAAAGTCTAACTTCAGAAACTGTAAAATGTTCTGGTCTCAGACATGAACAAACAGACAATCAGAAAAATCTGTCAGTGACGACAAAATACAAAAACAAGTGAAGGAAGTGATTTTATTGTTGGGGTTGAAAATTCATCACACATGCAAACAGCGATGTCGAAGCCGTGTATCATCAATATTTTATTAGCAAACCAGAGAGAAGTTAACAAAAAAAAAAAAAGCAGAAGGAACTGAACAATCCGTGTTTCTGTAGTTTCTGTACAGGTCCAAATATTCTACAATATATACTATTATACAACTGGATTACAATTCATGTCAATTAGTACAGCAGTCACAAAGAAAAACTTCAAGTCTGTTACAGCAGCGTCGTCCGACCGACCGTTTCCTCTCTGACTGACTGATGATGATTCAGGTTGAGCTGACGTGAATCTGCTACACTAACATTCCCTCTTTTTTCAAACAAAGTGCTAAGTCTTATTTTTGTTCACCTCAACGGCAGAATAAACCTCCGAGAGCTGGAAAACTGAAGGACTGTGATTCACACGTTGAGACTGAGATTTTTGTCAAAACCAGAAAACAAACAAGTCAAACTAAGAGATTTTTAAAGTCGAATATGAGGATTTAAAGTTTAAAGAAAGCAAAACTGACACAGTTTAAAGTAAAACAGAAGGAACCTCAGTTTAAAAGAAACTGAATTTAAGGCCTGGCGATCCGTTCCTCCATCCATACCATGTCATTTCAAAAGCAACATGGAGACATGGAAAGATATTTCATTGGCAACAAAAGTGTAAACTGACTTTCAGTGGACAAGTTTGACTTTTTGGGACATGAAGTTTGTTCTTGGTGAGAGTCAGTGTTCAGGGTGATACCACTCATGCCTGAACAGCACAGAGCTGCTTAGCTTAGCACAAAGCCTAAGGTCCGGCACCTTCATCTGAACCTCACTGTGGTTCAGATGAAGCTCTGCTTTGGATCGAGACCTAGACGGGATCAGAGTGGTGAGAAAAGCCACAAACAGCAGAGGTCTTTATGAGCATCTAATCACAGCCACAGGAGGCGCCTGAGGAATCGCATGAAACTGCCCGGCCTCTTATTTATCCTCATTTTAAAATGTGGGGCTTCTGCTTCCCTGAATCATGGAAATAAGCTGCTGTTTTCACCATGAAACACCTGCACTTTCTTCTTGTCATTTCTGATTTGAAAGAACTTTAACAGTTCATTTTACAGAGACTGGCTGACCAAAAACTGAAGATATGAGCAGAACTTGTTGTTGTTGAACATTAATGAAGACAAAGATTCCTTTATGCTGCTGCAGCAACATATTTTCTCTGCATGAACACAAACCTGCACAGACTGAAACTGCACAAAAAGCAGCTTTTTTTAGGGAGTGAAATAGATAAAGCTTCTAGATCAACGAGTGCCTGCGGAAATGAAGACCACACGGCCACAGTGTTTCAGACAGATGCGACGAGCTAACGTGACAGTGACACTTTCTACCAGATGATTTCTTTGATTCACTGCTCTCACTTTAGCATCTTATTTCTTGGATTTGTCTGTTTTACCAGATCCACAAACAAATCAAATAAAAACTACTCTCAAAGGCTGTCCACATACTTTTGGCCGCACAGTGTAGTTTACAGCACGAGGACAGAAAAGTCTTTGAGGACATGTCTTTAAATAACATGCGTTTACTCAAGCAAAGCTTCTTCTTGTTGTTACTCACATTCGATGAGTGCAGAAATCTGAACACTGATGAGATGAGGCACAAAGTGAGGGAACGAGCTTCAAAGATGTAAGAGGAGAACATGAGAACCTTTCAGTCTGTGATCAGATGCTCATGAAGACTGTGGAACGAAAGAGAGGAAACAAAAACTAAAATCTTTTTTTTAATGCCATCAGAGCAGGAGCTGTTTCCTGTGGAACTTCAACAGATGATAATGTGATGTAGTCTACAGACCTGCGTTAGCTTTAGCCGATGGATGTAATGAACTCCCATCTGACTGAAGGTTTTTGGAAGTTCAGTGCAGATTTTTTTTGCATAGGACAGAAACACAGAGGCCTGTGGAGGAGATTTCTTTACCAAATGTACCAAACGTTTTTAAACTGGACTGAAAACTTTAACCTGGTTCATCTTTGGCCGTGACCTGCTCATTAAACCTGGAGGTTTCAAAAATAAACTACTGAGACAGTGAACAGTCACATGACGCCTCCGTCCTGTGAACATCATGCTCCATGGACCAAAAACAACGCTGCTGCACATGGACATGTTGCTGTTACATGTTGTGTTTCTTATCAACATGTTTGGATCAGTTTCAGACTGTCGTACAGTCTGTGATCACTCTGATCAATATTTATTTATCACCCACATCAACTGTCCACGTCCTATTTCAGTGCGGGGTCATGTGACCGTGAGACCATGAGAAACAGTTAATCACCTTTCTCCTTTTCATTTTACCGGAACATTTTTTCAGCAGCGTCCGTATAAAGTGAAAGTGGATGTATAACAGTCCACATGTTGTCCTCCACTAAGATTCTCAGCACTTTGATTTCTGGGTATTTAGTGATGACTGATTAGTCAACTCCCAACAGGGGGAGCTGTTTACTCACCCTCAGACCAGTTCAGCACACCTGCACCACAACCTGCAACACCTTCACAGACCTCAGTCAGCTTCCACTGTGCAACATCTTTTCTTCCAAATTCTTCCTTTTTTCTTTCTAAAAAAACTGAAACGATTCTGGAAGTTTCTGTCCAAATTTTAAAATTAACCGACGAAGACAAAACACATTATTTTGTTGGGATTCAGCAACCACTGCTGCCCTGTAGCTTTGAAGGTGCCTTCACAGGTGCTGCAGTTTTAAAACTGTGCCACGTGCATTCTAAATAGTCTAATTTAAACACTGTGTGCTTCATCATTTATTTTCCTCTTCACCTGAATGAACTGAGCTTCAAATGAAGATGTTTCAGGCAGCTGACCATCAGACTGTTTCTGCTGTCCAGAGTAAACTGTTCTACTAATAAACTGTACAGATTTTAATAACACCAAACTTTACAGTTCAAATATTCAGAATAGAGACAGAACTAAATCAACCTGCACTGATTATTTTGTCTGGTCTCTGTACACCAGTCACAGCCCGACCACTTCTGTCTTTCTAAGACTAAAAACCTGATATTTGTATATCAGCCAATATTCATTTAAATAAAAAACATCATTAACAGACATTTTTAAGAAAGAATCATTTAAATTTGGTGATAAAGGGGCTGTGGTCACTGAATGTACCTTAAAGGACCTTTTACACTGTAAAAATAAACGTGTCAGAGCCGTCTGGTTGTAAAACTGTGTTTCTAAATGACAAGTGACAGTTTGGTTTTTTCTTATGGCCAGAGACACAGACAGACACTGACATGTTTGGAACAGTCTGTGGATGGTGGACTCATGATGCTGCACCTTATTAAGCAGTAAACAAAACACTTTAAGGGGGTTAAAAAATTAAAAAATAAAAACCTAAACACACACATGCAACAGTGACACTCTTTACCTGCAGGTGGCACAAGTGTAAAAACTGCAGCGGCTGTTACTCATCTGTAGGTGGTGCAGGTTGGAGCTGGACTCAGGTGCTTCACATCAACGACACTGTGTTTCGGAAAAAAAGAACTTTAGTGCCGAATTCAAACGGTGACCAATGGAAGAAACAGAAAACTTTACGCCAAGGAGTCAGACAGTCGAGCAAACACAGATCCAGAGTTCCTCAGACAGACGGACGGTGGAAAAGCAGGTTTTGAGGATGAAGGCGTTGATGTGGACAGAGGCCGGTGCACCTTTCAGAGCGTGCACTTTGACAGAAGCATGTTCGCAGGACATTACACTGCCAGCAACAAGCAGCTCTCCTCCTGGTGGGTGGCAGATTAAGACTGCGAGGATTTTTCTATCTACAGGAATGCGTCTCATACGTGAATCTGAGAGGTTTTTCCTCATCGGATATCGGTGCGTGTTCATAGCGAGAGGATTAGGTGTCTGCAGGTGGGAATCACAGAGCCAAAGATACAATCCTGTCAGCATACAGGCGACTGCGATATATTGTAAGACAGTTGTTTATGATACATCATCAACCAGAGAGAAAAACTTTTCCTAAAGGCTAAATAACTTCTTTCAAACACAGGAATCAATCATGAGCTGTATTTATTATTTACTGCATTATGTAGTCTGACAGTCGTGGAGACAGCTGAGAAGAGAGCGTGTACCAAAGTGCATAGAGTTTAAACACGTGGCAACAGCTTCAGTACTGCAACAGAACTGTGATCTTGGTGTGAGAGTATTAATGATGTATCGCAGACAGTGTGTCACAATATATCGCCTTATCGACTGATGTCCCGCCCAGAGTCTGCAGAGAGGTGAGGACGGTCGGCCCGCTCTTTAGTCATGCAGTAAACACAACGAAAAACGACGAAGGCCAAAGCTTTGGGATCCAACCTGAGGCCTTATGACCCACAGATGCTGGCCAGGCGGGAGGGGCGGGGCGGTGCTGGGGGTCAGGACTGATCAGGAGTGATCCATGGGTTCAGTGATGTTGCTCTGCTCGGCGTCCTGGCTTTCCATCTCCTCCGGTTCCTCTGCCTTCCCATCTGGTTTATCAGCTGAAGAGGATCCTGCTGCAGCTGGAGGTTCATGGCTGGCTGTAGAGGCTGGATGGCCCACGCCCGTCTTAGTCCCGCCTGTCCGCTCCTGACTGGCCCCGCCCCCTGTGGCGGTGGCACTCTGCTGCTCTCTCAGGTGGCGCTCCATGGAGGCCTGGATGGAGGAGACCATTTCCTGCAGCTTCCTCCGCTGCTGCTCCATCAGGCTGGGGTCCAGACCACGACCATCCTTCATGGTGACGAAGCCTGGTGCCATGCGGACCAGCTCCCTGGTGGCGTCCTCTGGGATGTCCGACAGGTCGGGAGGGCCTCTGGACACGCTGGCGCTCAGGTCCACGCCACTGCTGTGCTGGCGCGTGATAGGCCGGTGTTCTGGAGGGGAGGAGCCACCGGCACTGCCCAGAGAGTGACCTTTACCCTGGAAGGCCGTGACACTCTGCAGCTGCTCCTTCTTACGGACGACGCCACCGCTGCCCAGCCGCAGCACACCGTGCGACGGACTCCCCTCTCTGCTGCCCCTGGTGGCCGCCTCTGAGCGCAGCTGCACCAGCGCCTCCTTCACCAGCTCCTCCACATCAGGGCCGACGGGGAAGTGACCGGCAGTGTCTACACAGAGCTCCAAACGCTCCTCTGCTCCATTATAAACAAAGGTCTTCCCCGTCAGGTGAGGCAGCGTGCAGTGTTTCCCATCCATCAGGCCTGAGAGAGACGAAGATCAAAGACTGGTCAACACACAGCATCAGAAATATTTTTTTTCTCTGCATCTAATCTAAAATCATAGGGAGAAAACATAACGAGCCAACACAAAACCTTACAAGTTTGTTTACCGATAAACTCTGAAACTCTGCTGAGTATCAATATCTCCTCTCCTTCCCTTGAAATCTGAAAATCAATCAAGTTGTTGTGGAACAAACTTCAAGAGGAAACGTAGCATCAGTTTCAGTTTGAATTCAATTATTCTGAATGTAATGGTGTGTCCTTTAATCCCACCAACTCTGCTGTTGCTTTCCCTGTCTGAAGTCTTTGTCCCACACACAGATGTAGATATGCTAACTGTGTTTCTACCCTGATCACAGGTTGTCATACATTTGGACTATCTGACTGTAATTGGTCATTTGCGTTGATGTAAACACGCTGCATGAGGCAGCAGATGATCACTTCAACTAAAAATCCCTGTGAAAACAAACGTACCCATGTCTTTCTTGACAATGTTGTAGAAGACGCCGCCCTGCTGGAATAAGTGCGGCAGCTTCTTTGCGTACGACCAAACGTCCTCACCTGGAACAGAGAGAACAGACTCATTCAATACTTCTAAAACACTTTACCAGCTTCACTGTGCGTGCGTGTGTGTGTGTGAATGGCCAGACACTGGATGAGGTTCTTAGAAAGGATGTTGATGATTCTAACACTCTTATCAGGGACGGAAGTTGTCTTTAATATTTCTTTGATATTTCAGTTTCTCCTGTTACCCAAACAAGATTTCAGTCAAAAAACAGGTGGATAAATGAAGGTATGACTTGTTTTTGTATGGAAGCCGTGTCGGTGTCAGTAAACCGAACATCAGAATCTGCTGATTTGCTCCTTGACAAACTCTGAAAGTTACTGATTCACCTGAAAGGTTAAACATCATCTCGGTCGAGCTGAAAACACAATTCAGGAAAGCTGAGTGTAAATGGAGATGAAGTAATCCATCTTTAAAGAGAAGCTTCGATTTTACAACTCTGAAATAAATAATGCCAGAAAAGCTTTTTTCATCTGGAAGATCAACACTCGGACAATCCAAACAAACCACAGCTGCAGCTGCACAGAAACAATGTGGCTCGACCATCAACATTCAGTGCTATCAGTGCTAAAACTCTGGAGGATGTAGTTGAGCATCTTAATTCCTCTACCTGCTGCTCTGACACTCCACCAACCAGCTTTTTCCAAACGGTTTTCATTTGCTTAAAACAATGGATGTGCTGAAAATTGTCCGTGACTCATTCATTTTCCCAGAATCACTGAAAACTCTGGTTGTTAAGTCTCTTCTAAAAAAGTCTGGATCCTTTAGTTTCAAAGAATTACAGATCCACCTCTAATCTGAGAAAACTGTTTTAATTCAGCTTAACGACGGTGAAAATGTAAAAGTGTGGCTTTTCTGGCTTCAGATCACATGACCACACTGACACTGCACTGATAAAAGGCGTCAAAAGACATTTATCTAAATACTGATTCAGTTTTGGTGCTGGCTATTGATGATCAGAAACCTTAGAAGATCATCATCATGTGTGGAGTGACCCAGGGTTTGATTCTTTGGCTGCTGTAATTCAACCTGTACGTGTTGAATTACAGCTCTACAACACGTACAGGCTGTTGGGTACCCCTGAATTTTAAGAACATAATTCTGAATATTTTCAGAAATAAATGTAAAAAAGGGTTTGACATTCTGAGTTAGTATCCTGCTTTACTTTAATGTTCAGAGATTTTTAAATGGACAAAGTCAACATCAGCCCATCAACCCTAACCTAAATCATCAAACAGCAAAGTAAGGCAGTAAAAAAAGACCTGAGCTCAAAGATCAGATGATCAGATGATCACACTGTTCAGTGACGTATGTAAACATTTCATCACAGACTGACTGATTGGATGTGAGCTCCTGTGAGCAGGAAATGCAGAGTCAGGCCTGCGGAGCGCTCAGACTGCAGATGAAACCTTCCTGAATATCGACAGACGCTCTCTGTCACGCTGCCTGTTGGCCTGCTGATCTGTTTATCTGAATGCAGCCGCGACCTTTGACCCTGTTGGCAGGTAAAATGCCTGAGTCAGCGCACACGCACACACACACACACACACACACACACACACACACACGGTTTTTCTGGTAGCGTTTGGGGCAGCTGATCAGAAACAGATACCGTGCTGGATGTCACTTGCAGCCTGTGAGATCAGTCACATTTATCTGCCTGCTGTGACCAATCAGGAGCCAGCGCTCACATGTGCCGCTCACCTGGACCAAAGTATGTGAGCAGGGTGAAACGGCCACAGTTTCTACACCTCCCTGCTCACACTGAGCTCCACGTCGCTCCATGAACGTGGTGAACGCAGCCCTTCAGCTGCATTCAACAACGTGAGGCAGAACGAACACATTCAACAGCAGCACCAAGACGAACACAGACACACACTCCCTCCAGATGTGCAAACTGAGATGAAGACACATCTGCTCAAGCTCAGGTGTTGTAACACCTTGCATGATCTCATGGAATCATCCCTAACACGGAAACACGTTTCACATGCTATGATCATTCCTCCTCTTCATATCGACCATTAAAACATCTTCTAAATGTTAAATAAATGTTTTTTTAAAAATATTTTATTCTACCTGAAACTGATTACATACCTGTTCATCAACTAAGTGACTGGACAACAAATGATTTCAGCACAGAATGGTGAGTGACAGTATCTCAAAAATAAAATCTCAGTAAAAGTTCATTTTACTAACACACAACATCTCTGACGCTGTCAGTACAGTAAATTCACACAGCTTAACTCCAGATTCAGATCTCGGAGGTGGGGGGACCTGGGGGAGGCAGCCTACATGTCGCACTCCTGTGTATTCTTACCCATTAAGGTTGCGAGGAGACAGAGGGAGGACATCTCAAGGTCGATGCTGTCCTGTAGTTCCCGGCTGCTCATCCTGCCGGACATCACGGCGTCCTCGCTCTTCACCGAGTGCAGGGCCGAGTGTGAGCTGGAGGCTCGTGGGATGGAGGCTGAGGGGCTCTTGTCCTCGGGACCCCTCAGTATCTCCACTGTCACCCTGTCACCGTGCTGCAGCGCCACGGGCTCGTTCTCCTCACCATCCTTTGGAGGGACCAGCTCTTTGGGCGGGAAGCCGTAGCGGATGCACTGCTGTGCCGGCGGCACGCCAAACTGGTTGGTGATGCTCCTCTGCAGCTCTGAGAAAGTAGTGTGGGCCTGCAGGGTCAGCATGGCCTGCCTGCCGTCACTGGTGGTTACACGGATCTTCTTTTCCTTATAGGACGAGGAGGGCGAAGAGGATTTGGTGGGCGTAGCAGGAGCTGAAGAAGAGGAAGTTTCCGGAGACCCGCCGGGGGAAGTCGCCCGGCCGTGGCCTTTCTGCTCCTGCTTCAGTTTTTCAGTTCGTCGCTTCTGAGTGACGAAGGCCTGCTCGCTGATGCTCTGCTGGATGCTGCGCTCTGCTCGGCTCATCGTCAGCTCCTCTTTGTGGAGTGTCTTTGCTTTCTGACCAGTCAGGATGATCTTAGTGGGTGGCTGGGGGTCCACCACCTGCTGAGACTCTGTGGTGTCTGTGAGACGCTGGACATGAGCCCCATCAATAGACACTGGGTTGTACTCATCGGGGTTCTTCTTGGCGGTGTGATGCAGGATGGTGTTGACCACTTTCTGCACCAGGATCTCGCTGCCAAACTCCCCTGGGAAGTGCTTGGTGACCAGTTTCATAGCCACATCATACACATTGCTGTTCAATGCTGTGTCAGTCTCATACTGGAACCAGTACACTGTCTCTCGAACCACCCGACCTCCCCACTCCAGCGTGATGGGGAAGGCCTCGGGGAGGTTGTCATATTCCTTTCCCTCCCAGTAATGCTTGAAGCCACATCCACACTTGCCCCCCTGGGAGTGGGTGTTGGTTCGGTCCCCATCCAGGTAAACCACAGACCCGTTGCCGCGGATGTGGCGCACTGACGTGCCGTGACACCAGTTGCAGATGTTGAGGGAGCTCAGTTTATAATCTGGCAGGAGGACGTCTCTCTGGGGGTCATAAGAGCAAACAACATTATTGAGGGGGAAGCTGTAGTTCTTGTCCGGCCGCAGCTGGCCGTGTGTGGATTTGGCCAAGTTGTAGAGCTTCCCACCAGGAACCAACCACTCTGGTGGGACATGGAGCTCAGACAGGGCGCCACAGATCAGGCAGCGGTGCAGCCGGTTCTCCATCACCGACTTCTTAGCTGCCTCAATCACCTCCTCAGGCTGGATGCCAATCACGCCCGTCCGTCTGTACACGTACTGGTGCACGTCAGCCACCAGCGATGGGTGGATGCTGTGCTTCTCCATGAACACCTCCTCCATGGCGTTGACAAGCCTCATCAGGTATTTATCCTGCAAGCTGCGGTCGCCTCCTATCACGCAGCTCCCGTCTGGTTCCAGCTTGATGTACTTCCTGATGAGCTCCTGAGGGACGCCCCAGGCCTTCGGCAGCAGGCGGGCCGGCAGTTTGGGCAGCACGGTGTTCTTGATTCCCACCAGAGGGATGTAGTGGTTCCTGCCGGAGCTGCTCCAAGCGATGCAGATGGGTTTGTTGAGCTTCCCGTCTTTCCCCCTGCACTGCTCCTCGGCCACCAGCCCGGGCAGGAAGGTGGCTGAATAATCCCCTGAGCTCCTCATTCCACTCAGGGAGTCCAACAGGATTATGGGCCGGTGGAGGACGTTTGCCAAACCAAAGATATGGATGTTGCGTAGTCCGAGCGGCACACCTTCAGGCGGGATGAACAGGGGGTCGCACTCGTTGATGATGTCCTCCCACTCCACTGCATCAATAAAATCCTGAAACAGGGCCTTGTAGCGGTCCAGGTTCTGCTTGAAGTTCTGTTTGAGGTTCTCTCTCAGGGCATGCCAGAACAGTTCTCTACCCACCAGCGCTCTGGACACAGCGTGGACCAGGCAGTGCCCGTCTCCATCTACGTGGACCGGAATGAGACACTCTCTATTACCATTGGCTTTCTTAACCTCCTCCAGAGTGTCATGGAGGTATATGAGGCTCCCTGACCTGTCCTTGCCGTAGCCCATGGTGGACACATGGTCCGGCTCAATCAGGAAAGCTCTGTCTCCCAGGAGCGAGCAGTCGAACATCTCACCTTGGTTCATTTCCCTCAGCAGCTTGGCTTTGCCGGTTTGTTTATCCATGCCGTACCTGGTGAGGACCGGGGACAGGAGCTTGCAGTGGTAATTAGACAGCCCCATCACCTTCACCAGCTCGGTCCCTTTCTTCGGGGCCCCGGTGACGCCGAGCAGGGCGTTTCTGAGCAGATTGTGAAGCACAACATCCGGATCCGTCACTTCTTCCACATTTAACAGGTTCTTCTGCTCGTGGCGTTGACCACACTCGGTGCACTCGATGCTAACGGAGCCGTGAGCGGGGTAGAACAGCCTCGCCTGACATTTCGGGTCTGGGCAGGTACCAGACAAAATACGCTTGTCTTTCTTCTTTGAGCCCTGTAGCAGCGACATTGCGGGTGAGAACAAGCTGAGTTAGTGTGTCAGCTTCACAAAACCATGATAGTCACTCCCCGGCGAGACCGTCAGACGAGCCCGGACCCCGCTAACGACAGTTATTAACCAAAATAACACAAGAACAACACGGAAGCGGCTGTTTTTTTTCTTCAGCGGCTGACCGTTGCTAAACGTGATACGCAATGACGTCAGATTGTGGGACATGTAGTCCTACTGCGTAAAAACGTTTAGAGATTTACACACGATAACGTGAATGACAGCAGTTTCTATTTTCTTGCACCAATATTATCGGCAAAGGGAGAAGACATATTTATTTAAACCCGTATCTGCTGTTAAACGGTTAAGATGAGCAACGTTACAGTTCAGTTTACTACATTTACCAGAATGCAACACGTCGCAGAGACGCTCTGTTGTGTCAGGAAGTCAGTGTGGCAGAATCACGACAGTATGGGCAGAGTATCCCGGCTGTATCTCATCCATTTGGCCTCAAATGCATTAAAATCCTTTTGGCTCCATGTGCTTATAGAGACTTGTGGTGCTGCGTGGTTTGGATGATTCGGGGCATAAAACTAGTTGAGTTTTAGTTCAACATAGGCCTACTGATGACAAGAGTTTACTGATTAGCTTAGCCGCTAGCCTACCGCATGACTGAAAACAAATACAGAACACCCATCGATTATTAAGTGCTGCAATTATTACTCAAAAGCAGGGACTTGCTAACCTCTGAACATCCAGCGGCGCTGTTAAAAATAAACGTTACTCGCTTAGAGGAGAAAGCTGCTGTAGCCGAACTCCATTGACAGATGTGTCAAATTAATAATTCTTTGCTTGCAGGTTAATTCAGGCACCTCATACAACCAGGCTAAAAGATTTATATAAATGTTGAACGACTTTCGATCAATACGTCATAAATTTGAGACAACAAGTTGCACTTGATTTGGGTAAGATTTAGTTCAAATCTGGATGTAACAGCCTGCTGCTGCCATCTACTGTGACTTGGTATCGTGATCTAGGGAAGAAGTAATTTAACGATAGAGAAACAGGTATTAGCTTGTTCTATGTAAGGACGTTGAGCGATGTGAAATGAAAATTAGAGCTTTTTTTTAATGGAGTCTGGTTTGTGAAAATTCGTCAAACGTGAATACCTGCTTGGGTTTGTTAAATATAGAGAATAACACTGGAAGAATTACAACTAAATAACACACTCCAGCAGCTTATTAAAATGCATATTGCATGTGACCCAACCTATAGTGTAGAGAGCCCTGATGAGTTAAAATGATGACACTTAAGGTAGGACAACCTGCCGATACTGGTGACACAAGTAACTGAAGGGTTCACAAAGGAAGAGCGACAGACGTGCATTCAAACAAATTATAGATTTATTGGAAAATATCATTAAAAGGGAAATGTTGAATACTAGCAGACCTGAAGGAACAAAAACACCAAGGTAAGTACAAATGACAATATTTATTCTACAATATATTAAAAGAAACTATATAATACCAACTGAATGAAACATAAAAGTTGAAAACACTGTGGGGAGATTCTATCCCAACCTGGTGTAATTACACCACATGCTCACCTGGTGCCCAATGGAAGACACTGCAAACGCTGCACTGCACATGAGGGAATTCAGAACAGGATAATGTGTCACCATTTATATAACCACACAGCATTCAAAGTGACTAATCTCCACAGGCCGGCCCTCTAAACTTGAACTCAGACATGCAGTATACAGCACTGTGTCACTGTGTTGTCTTTTCCAACATAAGCAGAGGGAAAGATCATCGTGTCGTCATGGCAACCAATGTCAGCGTCATCTGAATATCCTTGCACTTCTTCTAACTAACCACAGGGTGGAAGTCTTCAGTAGCAAACATATATCCAGGCTGCCTCATTGTTCTATCTGAAGTCTTGAAATCTCTACACCTTAATTTAATCAGGTAAGCTCGGTCAGATCGAGATCTCTATTGTAAGACAGACCTGAGGACAGCAGAGACAAAGAGCAAGCTTCACCTGATCGCAGCTTCACCTGAGCTGTCAGTAAGCAGATCCTGGCCCTGATCTGTACCTCAGCACAGTCTCATCACAGAGGTCTACAGAGAGATCCTTGGACTTCATGACTTGGTT
>JBBMJY010000006.1:22112726-22139136 GCA_037833715.1 Toxotes lorentzi
CACTGAATCAGCCACAAAGACAGAGTGAAACATGTTTGAGACATTTTTGCAGATTTGTTAAAAATCAGAAACTGAAAAAGTTCAGACCCTTTGCTGTGTCTCTCAAAACAAACTCTGCTGCTGCTCATACCTGGTTAATAACCTAATAACTTCACTGGGAGACATTTCAGCTCATCAGTAACCTGAAGCAAACAGCCGAGACGACACTGGAGCAGACGATCCACCTGGTCTGAGCAGGACAGGCACAGGTGGAACTGATGACTCTGAGCCCTTTGACTGTGCCAGTGAAGCGTGTGGATGAGTCGATGTGCACAGGACTGAACACGCCACTGAAAAGCAGCAGTTAAATCATATCAGTCATTCACCTGCTGCCATGTATCAATACATCTGCCATTTAAAATCCTGCTGTCAGGATCAGAACTGTTCCTCTGCTGCCCTCTGGTGTTTGTAACAACACACTGCGTCACCACACAGACTGCTTTCAATACTAATACAGCTCCAGCCGTCAGATGGAGCCAGCTGACTGTGGGCTGTACACCCTGGACCGGTCGCCAGTCAAAGACAGACAATCGCTCACAGCTAGGGGCCATTAGAGCAGCATGGTGAGGAGCAGTGTGCGGCTGCAGCCAGCAGAGGGCAGCACAACAACATTTTTATTCATCACAGCAAACGTGTCAGCAGTGGAAAGCACTGATTTCATTTACACAGCACATTTCATTAAAGGTAGAGTCCGTGTGATTTACATTCAAATGTAGACAACAGCCACAAACACGCTGAGAGGAATGTAATAAATGGCATGAAGCAGTTCGTTGTTTGAACCAGCAGAGGGCAGCAGTGTGAAGCTTTGACTCCTGACAGACACACACACACACACACACACACACACACACACACACACACACACACACACACACACACACACACACACACACAGACCATCCAACATTTAACCAGAGACCTGAGTGAGAAACAAACGCACAGAGCAATCTGCTTCTTATCGTGTTCATCACTGATGAATCCTCAGCTGATCTCGACTGAAACATCAGAGCAGCTGATGTAAACAAACACGATTCAGATTCAGTTGCTGTGTGTTTGTCCTTGAATAATCAGGTTGTGTTTGTTTATATTTTATTCATATTTCAGTGTCGCAGATTGTACAACCACCATGTTTAATGCTATTATGATGTAAGTATGGACTGAGATAATAATGAATCAGGAGAAATGGTAACCCCCCTGTTTTTAACTGAGCTGAACAGTCACTTCAGATTTTCACATTTTATTTTGTTTTATTTCAGTTTGTTTTATTTGTTCCAGTAATATTTTTCTTTTATTTTTTTATTTCATATTTTGTTTTACTTTACTTTATCTGTATTGTATATAATATTATTTAATATTATTCATATTGTATACTTCTTTATTGTTGAATTTTTTCCTTAAATGTTTTTCTTTACTTTTTTATTATTTCATTGTGATATGTTTTAACAACTGTATTTTTCTGTAATATTTTTTTTCTTTTTTAATTTTATTTCATTTCATTTTTCTTCAAATAATTCTCTTCTTAACTGATTGTTTTATTTTTTCCTTATTTCTAATTTTTTCTTATTTTTTATTTATATTCATAAAATTAAAAAAAAATAAAATTATAGATTTATTCCTAAAGTCTTTTCCTCTCTTTTTAAAGTTGTTGTATAGTTTATCGTTTTGTTTGTTTGTTTGTTTGTTTGTTTATTGTTTTCATGACTGAGTCACCGGATGACAGCTGACTTCCCGGACCTTTCTGCCGCTGCATCATTTCCCGTCAGCGGGACCACCCTCTCTCTCTCTCTCTCTTACCGTTTTACACATCCGCTGACTAGAATAGTTCCCAAATAGCAGATAGCTCCGGTTTTACTCATAAATTTATTCGTTATTTAACTTTTCTTGCAGAAAAACTGCCGCACTTGTTTTTCCCGCGGTCGCTGACGTCTTCTCAGGTCACTGCGTTCTCACGTTTGGCGCGTAAACGGCGGATGACTACAGAGAAGGCAGCAGCCGGAGTATTTAAAGGGTCCAGGGCGGCAGGTCCCAGTGAGTCAGTCCGAGTGTGAGGAGCTGGAGCGGGGGTAGCAGCAGCGGGGCTCTGCGGTCTGACGGTTCACCTCCACCTGTTGTTGACTGGACGGGAACGTAATAACGGAGTCCTCTGGATAAAAGTCTGATTCAGCCTTCACTCACCGGGACACCAGAGTTTATTCTCGGACAGAACGGTGAGTTCCACCGGCAGCTAACGGCTCCGGCTCTGTGTCGGTTCCCTTCAGGAAGGTTACCGTGAGTTTATCCGGTACCGTGCTCATCAGCTGTGTTTTGATAGCGCTCACTCAAATAAGTGTTTCACGGTACTCAGGTGTCCTCACGATGAATGTTTGTGTGGACATTTGTCCATGTGGAGGACAGACCATTGACCTGTTACAGCTGTGTAGGGTTGTTGTTGTTGTTGTTGTTGTTGTTGTTGTTGTGGTCACAAACCGGATCCGTTCACACAGACTGTGACTCCTTAGCTCAGATAAACTGGTTTCTGCCGTACCTGGAGACCGGTAGAGTTTCACATGCATTTTAC
Organism: Toxotes lorentzi; assembly: GCA_037833715.1. NCBI lineage: Eukaryota > Metazoa > Chordata > Actinopteri > Toxotidae > Toxotes > Toxotes lorentzi. The sequence goes on from JBBMJY010000006.1 coordinate 22,115,323, forward strand.
CACATAAGCCTTTTAAGGCGCTGTTGGATTATTTACATGCCAAATGTTAAGTGAGAACAGTCTTTGAGTCACATTTTATAGTGATAAGACCACAGTGGAAACAGCTTCAACCACAGAGTTAAATCAGCTGATTTTTGAATGGAGTTTGGTGTAAAAAGGTAACATTTCTTTCATTAACAGTGCCAGAGACACAAAGATTCCCATGGTGCTCTGTGGTTAGTTTAAAATAACATGAACATGCTTAATGGTCATGTTTGTGTGACGGGGTATCATCTGTTCACACAGGAACCTGGACTGTGACAGCTGTCTGGTATCCCCCTGTATGCAAATACTGAAATCTTCAGTCATTTCAGAAATCTGATATCTGTTATGCTAATTTCTGTTTTCAGGGTGGAACTGAATCTGCAGTCAAACAGCTGCAATTAGTGAAATTTGGAGATTGAAACCACAGGATGTAAAGAGATTAGTGGTGTTTCATGATTAGATGATGGTTTTATGTTAGTCAGAAAGGGTTTGTTCTATTTTTATAAATGCAAAGCCAAACAATCACTTCTTTTCTTTAAACTCAGCTTTGTTAAATCTCTTGTTGGATATTTTTTTTTTGAATGGAGCTTTTATTTTATTTTTGTTTTAATTTGTGGGATCTCCACTGTCCTGCCTGGTAAAAGCTGCTAAGCCTCATGTTTTGTGCCTCCCCACACAGACACAATGCCGCCGGTGTTGACCATGTCCAGCACAAACTATGATTACGACTACGACACAGTCCAGCCCTTATTCTTCTTGGATGGCGAGGAGGAGGACTTCTACCCTCCTCCACGTAGCCAGCTCCTCCCAGGCCCCAGTGAGGACATCTGGAAAAAATTTGAGCTGCTGCCGACGCCTCCCCTGTCCCCCAACCGGAGACCCTCCCTGTCTGATGTCCCGCTGTCCGCCGCAGATCACCTGGAGGCAGTGTCCGACCTCCTGGACGGGGATCGCAGTCCCTCAGCGGCCTTCCTCCAGTCCTTCATCATCCAGGACTGCATGTGGAGCAGCAGCTTCGCCGCTGCCACCAAGCTGGAGAAGGTGGTGTCTGAGAGGCTGGCCTCGCTCCGGTCCCGCCAAGACTCCTCCACCACTACCACCACCAACACTAACGGCATCACAGACCCAGCAGGTGATCAGCAGGTGAGCAGGTCTCAGGTGAACACGGGGTACCTGCAGGACCTCCACACAGCAGCCACAGACTGTATCGACCCCTCTGTGGTGTTTCCATGCACCGCGCTGATCGAGAGGAGCCGTGATGGAGCAGTGATGGAGGTGGGATCAGAGCAGGGATCTGAGCTGTGTCTGGACTCGCCACCTCTCAGCAGCAGTGACAGTGAATCAGGTGGGAATCATTTCATTTTCTCTGATTCTTTATTGAATCTGATCCTTTATCGATCGCTTCCTGATGCTTTAACTGCTGACACCTGCAAACGGCACTTACACCACACTGTTCTCTGTTTTTCCCCAGAAGAAGAAGAGGAGGAGGATGACGAGATCGACGTGGTGACGGTGGACAGGCGGAAGGCGTCACGGCGGTCAGATACCTCCCCGCTGGTCCTGAAACGCTCTCACGTCAACATCCATCAACACAACTACGCCGCCCAGCAGCCCCCAGCGACCCGCGAGCAGCCTGCCGTGAAGCGGATCAGGTCGGAGGTCGCCTGCTCTGCGCTGAGGCAGGGCGGCGGCCGCAGGTGCTGGAGTCCACGATCAGACGGAGAGGACAGCGACGACAAACGCAGGACTCACAACGTGCTGGAGAGGCAGCGACGGAACGAGCTGAAGATGAGCTTCTTTGCTCTGAGGGACCAAATCCCGGCGGTGGCCAACAACGATAAAGCAGCTAAGGTGGTGATCCTGAAGAAGGCGACAGAGTTCATCACAGAGATCCAGGAGGACGAGAGGAGGCTGCTGACGATGAAGGACGAGCTGAGGAAGAGGAGCAGACAGCTGAAACACAGACTGGAGCAGCTCAGGACTTCATGTTAAACACTTATTAGTTCTGTCTGAACTCTGAACACTCAGGCTGCAGCTCACGTCTTTATGATTCCCTTTCAATTATCGCTTTGTTCAGCATCATAGTAACGACTAATGTGACCTGAACGCAGCACAGGCAGCTGTGAGTCTGGCTGAGGAACTACGAGGACCATAATTCACTGGTGCGCTGACAGCGGGTCTGTCATCAACCAAACTCTTTGTATTTATTTTATTTTTTTGGAAACTTGTGCACATTTTTAATTTAAGATATTTGTGTGTTTTCTTCGCTGAATTTCTGTGAGTGTTTAACAGCCTGCTGATCACTGCTTCAATACATGTTCTCTATACTGTATACTATACTGATTTATTTTTCAAATAATTTTAAATTTTATATTTTTCTGAAGTTTTTTTTTTTTTTTTTTTATAAAAATCGGCTGCACAAAAGGAAGTACTCTTCAAAATAAAAGCCCCTCATACAATGGAGGTCCTGTCAGTCCCACCAGGTGTAAGACTTTTTTTTGTTGTTGTGTTTGTTGTTGTTGCTGTTGAAGACTAGTGTAAACCAGTTTTTCATTTTATGAATTCAGGCCATAATGTGTAAAACTATCTTAAAGCAACCTTCCAAACTTTTCCCTAACACTAATAACCAGGATGATGTTACACCATACTGTTTTATTGCTATACTAGTCTCGGTTAGAAGCCAGAGGTCAAAGGTCACAGAGGAGTTTTATGGCCTCTGTCCGATTCAGCAGGTTTTCACTGAAGGGAGGAGTAGAGCTGCAGCCTCTGGAGTTTATTGTGAAATCTTGTGGGGGTGGGTGGGTGATGCTTCTTATGGATGAATTTTGGCCTCATCTAGAAAAGTGCATCCGGCTGAGTTCAGGGGAAGTGGCTGGAAAAAGAACTGGTCCAGTGGGACAGTTTCAGATTCTCAGAACGAGACTGTAACGAGACTATTTCAGACTGAGGGAGACTTGGAGTTTCCTCCCTGTTCTCTCTGAGCTGGTGCTGGACTCACAGATTAGTCAACACTGTGGTTGTGTCATTCACCAACGTCCAACCTGGCAAACAAACCCAGAGCAGCAGGCTGGAGCTGCCAAACTGAGCCCAGAGAAACCGGGTCAAAGTTCAGCTCCTGTCAGTACATTTAAAGTCAGGCCTGTGATTCAAAAAGGTCTGAGAAGAAAAATCTGTCTGATTCACAGCTCGGACGTGTCCCCTTCATCTTTTCTTTTTCTGTCTTACCAATAAAAGAAACGGTTAAAGAGAGTCTGCTGAGTCACAGTGACTCTGCTGAGTCATACCAACGGTCCAGACTGTGCTGAGTCATGCTGATGGTGCGGGACGGTCAGCGATGAGCGAGGAGTGAAGGTTTTCTGTTTTTTTCTGAGGAAACAGCTCTTCCTATTTAACTTCCTCCGTTTCTCGTATCAGAAGACGTGGTAAACTCAAACATGTCCCACAATGCAACTCGAAAAGTGTTGAAGGGACGCCTCTGTCCTCGTGACGGCGTTAACCAGAGGAACGTGTGGAGGACGTTGCACAAAGCTCACACAGAGGAGTGAAACTCTGCTGAGTGACTCGTTCAGCTCGGCCTCCTCCGTTAAACGCTGACCCTGCTGTTGTCTGTTCTCACTCCAAATAATATTTCAATTTCTGCTGAGTGGCAGCTGGGAGACGACTGGAGGCTGTGAATCTCACAGGACAGGAAATCAGCTCAGCCCGAGGTCTGACGCGATCTGACCCTTCAGGCCCAGAAACACAGAAACCAGGAGGGGGGATGGACCTGGGGAGAGGTGGGGGTGGTCAAACTGTTTGCTCCAGGCTCCATCAGCTTTCCTGCTGAGTCATGTACTGTACGTGTGTGTGTGTGGACCTGAGGAGTCTGGGGTCACAGTCCAAGTACCCGGTTGAGTTATTCAAATAAGAGCAAACAGCCTCTGATTCCTGGCACAGTTAGCTGCAGTCCAGGGATCCAGGGGAGACTTGCATCACGCCTCCTCAGGGTGATGGGGAATTTCCAGAGGTAATAACTGCTGCAAGTGTCATGATTTGCATAACGGTGGTTTGATCCTGTCTCTGTACCTGTCTCTGTACCTGTCTCTGTACCTGACTCTGTACCTGTCTCTGTACCTGTCTCTGTACCTGACCCTGTACCTGTCTCTGTACCTGTCTCTGTACCTGACTCTGTACCTGACTCTGTACCTGTCTCTGTACCTGACCCTGTACCTGACTCTGTACCTGTCTCTGTACCTGACCCTGTACCTGACTCTGTACCTGACCCTGTACCTGTCTCTGTACCTGACTCTGTACCTGTCTCTGTACCTGACTCACAAACTGACCCAGTTCACCTCTGACCGTGGGGTCAACCCCAACAGCACCAACGCTTTGTAGGAACCGTAGCTTGTTAACACGTGGTGACGCGTCACAGGAAGCTCTGTGTGCTCTGATCTGTCTGATTCACTGAATGTTTGATGTTGATTTTTTCTCCTGGCAGACGTTTTGTTCGAATGATTTACGATCTGAGTTGTTCCGTCATTCACCTGTTAACACTAAAACGGTATTTTCTCATCTTTTTCACATCTTCTGTGATTCCAGGTAAAATGGAACTTTGTCAGAATGTCCATCATAACAACATGAAACTCTCAGTGAGTTACAGCCCAGTGCTCTCCCCACCCATCCTGCTGAGCTGCCCCTGGGACACAGCGATGGTACCCCCCCCAGACACCACCCACCCTCCACTCCACCCCCTCAGCAGCAGGGTTTTCCCGAGCGTCGAGTTCCTCCCCACGCTGAGCAGAACGTCTCTGTAGACCACCGACAGAAAAAGAAGCCGACCACAGCGCAGCATGCTGTTGGGTTTCCACAGACGTGGCAGCTGATTCATGACAGAACAGTTTTTCTGCTGTAGTGGTCGGGGGCTCAGAGAGTATCCGGAAAAAGAATGAAGATTTAAAAAGAGAATAATCCTATGTTCACATATAAAGTCTTCAGACCATGTTGAGAATAGAAAGTACTGACAGAGACCAAAGGTCACAGCTGGAAGTTAAATGTCAGAACAAAACATAAAAAATAAGATTATTGATCATGAACATTTTAAATTCTCTCCTTCATTCTCACATAAAAACAGCATAAACAAATGTTTGAACAAATAAAACCACAGACAGAGGAGGGAAGTCCGAGAGAGCAGAGAGACACTGACACTGAGAAAAACACAGAATATCAGCAGCTGACCTTTAATTCAGAAGCTAATTGATTTATTGATTATCTGATTTACAGTTTTTCAATCATTCAGCAGAGAAAAAAGTCTGAAATGAAAATAATAAAATAGAAAACTAAAGAAAAGACAAAATGGATCCAAAACAAGAGAAGAGTCATTACAGAGATGAGATTACCAGAAACATCACAGCTGGACGGTTTGTGACAGTGGGAGAAGATCTGAGGGGGAATTTCCCCCCGAGGCAACAATCAAAGAGGAAAAGAAAGAAACGTGTTGTTAAATTTGGAAAGTGTAAATGTGTGAGAAGATGCACAAAATCAGCATTTGTGAGTAAAACTGTGAGTCACTGGTGTCTCCCCTTCACTCCCCTCTGCTCTCCACACTCCATCACACCGTTCAGCCTGTTAGAGCAGAAAGTTTCAGTAAAACAACTTGTGCAGAACCACAGCTGAAGTAAATCTGTACTTTACATGTACTGTTACGTATCTGTATGTATATGCTGTTCCTCAGTGTTAAAAAAAACAAAAAAAGCACATAAAACATTCTTCTTCTTCTTCTTCTTCTTCTTCTTCTGTTAAATGAGAGTGTCATGGTTTGTGTGTGTAGCATCACATTCTTATTCCAGAAACCTGATGCTGACTGAGCTACTGTGATAGAAACTAGGAAAGTGTAGGTGGGTTTCTATCCACCTGATCTTCACACCACACATCAAACATCTCCTCGCCTTCCTCTGCAGAGACCGGAGAACCAGCTCCACCAGCTCGTCTTCTTCTCAAACCATGTGGTATTTAATCATTCAAACCAAAAACTGGGATGATGAACAGCGTGATGATCTTCATCCTGAAATGAAAGTGAAGGTTTGATGTCAGTGATGAAGAAGATGAACACAACATCAGTGGAAACACTGGAGATGAACCGTGTTTCTCTGGTGGTGAGAAGAATGAATCTAATGAATCTAATGAATCTAACGAATCTAACGAATCTAACGAATCTAATGAATCAAACGAATCAAACGAATCTAATGAATCAAACGAATCTAATGAATCAAACGAATCTAATGAATCTAATGAATCTAACGAATCTAATGAATCTAACGAATCTAATGAATCTAACGAATCTAATGAATCAAACGAATCTAACGAATCTAATGAATCTAACGACTAAAGATCCAGAGCCTCCACAGTGTCAGCTGAAGTCGTGGCGTTCAGCTCGGAGGACACACGTTAGTGATAAACCACTGACGTGTGTCTTTAACACTCTGTATTCAGATCGAATGTTTACATGAGGCTCAGAGTAAAAACGGCTGCTGGGAGTTTAGTTTTAGTTTCAGTGAATCTGCACATTAAAAATAACAAACAGCAATGTCAGATTTGGTCTGAGCTTTGACTGGAGCTCATCTGGAGGCCTCACTTCTTCTTCTGTGGTGTTTTTCATGACAAACGAGCAGTGGATGGAAACTTACATGAATTCCCTTTTTTGCCTTGTTTTTCTTTTTAATTCAGTTTGAATTTGCGTTACTCTTGCCTGGAACAGTTTTTCTCCGTCCTCTATCTTCTCCTCTGAAGACGAGTTTTCCGCCCATGACATCAGAGGTGAAGAGAACTAAAGTGAAAGCCAGGTCTGAAACGTGTCTCATGTCTCATGGAGACCTGTCAGGAAGACAGTAACCTAAAAATACTGCAGCGTTTCCTGAGCTTCAAACGCAGCGCGTCGTGTTTTTCTGAGAAGCTTCGTCTGCTGTGGTTTCTGACATCGACTCGGTTCATTCACTGACTTCTCACAGCTCAGGTGAGACGGCTGAAACCGTCTCAGGCCACGTTTTATACAGACAGTGTCACTGTCGTTGAACGCTCGGCTGTTTTAACAGCGGTAGAGAGAAACAGACGACATGACAGAAATGAGATCAGCATGAAGGTTTTCTGACAAACTGCTTGTTTAGGGATCAGAAAACCTGAACGTGAACCAGATTATTGATCTGAACTCGTCCCTAAGACATTATGGAAGAGTCACACTTCTTCCAGTTTTTGTCCGGGCTTTCATTTACCTTCTTCAGACTGCCACAGTCTCCAAACCTGAACAGGCCAGCCAGACCCAGGGTTCAGGGTTCAGGGTTCAGGGTTCATGGCCCTCTACATGTCTGAACAGTCGTTCCACCCTCAGCCTCTGACAGGAACAGGCTGCAGAGCTGCAGGAGGTCGGGATGAAAAGGAAACAGTTGTGTTGGTTTTTGTGTAATCTAATCAGACAGCTGCCGTCTGGTTAACCAACAGAGACTAAAAGTAAAACTCCACACCTGACGGCTCGACCCCCTGAGCTGATAAAGCTTCACATGTGACCCCTGTTTACCCACAATGCCGAGCTGCGTTATCAGTCAAACAGAGGAGCAGTTTCCTGCTTCGCTCTGTAATTGATCTCCCCGACCAGCAGGAAGGAAACTCCTTATATGGGCTGCAGGTGTGTGTGAGACTGGTCCAAGACTCAGCTTCAGCTTAATTCATAGACACTGAAAGTACAGTGTGTGGCCAAAAGTATGTGGACACCCCGGTTTCCTGGGCCACCATTTCCAACGGCAACTGTGAGTCCGACCTCATCACCAGCTGTTAGAGCAGCAGGTTAATGTACATGGAGTCAGAATCTGACGTTACACCGTCATGTATGAGTTCAGTGCTGTACTGTACACGGACTTTTGACCATGGTTCTAGAAACTTCCAGAACTGTGACAAACATCTTCGTGAGACACTCAGGAAAACCACATAACACGCCGGACAAGCTCCACTGGCCGAGAAGACAATGAGATGTGACTGAAAGCTTCAGAAAACACAAACCGACCTTGAGTGAAGAAACTCCGAGGTGACGAATGAGCACATCTGTAGGAGGATGACTCAAAACATCCTAAAGCCATGGACAGATTATGAGACAACAGGCTCAGGCCCCCCACCCCACAGAGGAGCAAGACCCACCAAGGCCCCTGGTCTTTCTCTTTTCTCATTTTACGTCTCTTTACTACAGGGATGATGTATTTTTATTGGGCGACCGGAAAGTTAGTGTCCCCCTGATTCCCTCAACAAAAGGCCTTTGGGAGTTTTGCATTGACTTTCAGATTATTACAGGAAATAAGTTCTGTGCCAAACAAAGGTTTATGATACATGTTTTATTCAGGGAGATAATCCTCACCAATGAACTACACCACGGTCACGTGACTTAGACGTCAGCACCACTAAGCCTCCATCTTGTAGTTTGATTTAGCCTTCCCTCTCAGAAAGTTAGCAACAGTTTCCAAGAGCATGAGCAGAAACAGAACGAGGCTGTTAAGGGTCACTTTTCCTGTTTAATGTCCCCGACAACCTCAGTAGTTCGTTTAGCCACATGTTAGCAACAGCGTTTTATACGACGCGTAAAAGTGTAAAACTTTACCGGAGAGACACTGACTGTCTGAGAAACGTGAAAACGTCGAGAGGGAAGCTAAACTTATTTTAACTCTGGGCTTTATGGATCACGCCTGCTTCACTCTGATGTATGAGGAGAGAATGAGGTGATGAACTGTGAGGTGAACGTATTAACACCGACAGCTGCGCGGAAAGAATAAAGGTGAGGCAGGTGACAGGAAGTGGGTGGAGAGAGTCAGACGGCAGTGAGAGCTCGTCCACCTGTGTGAGTGTTTTATTATCTGAGTGTGTGACGATAAAAACCACACACAGTTTTATTTTTAACTGCCACAGGTGAAGGAAATCACGTGTGACAGGATCACAGCGTCTGACCTAACTGCAGTCGGGAAAGTCAAATATTTGGAGGTTTGACTTTATCTCAACAGTCGTGGAAACTTGCTGTGATCACACAGTCCGGACTGTTTGTCCCTGCAGGCCACCGTTCCGAGATCACAGACGGCGAGATGACAGTTTTCATGTATTGATTTTGAATTCTGTTACATGATGGAAAATGTAAATGAGAAGTTAAGTTTGAATGTGAAGACGTAATCCCATGTGACGGTCGACCATTCAAACGCACCTTTCCACAGGTGAATGTTTGTACATGAATTATTTTACAGTTATTGTTTTTTTTTCTTTAGATAAAGTGAAGTTTTGTGTTAATGCTTGTTGTCATTTCCATTGCAGTGTGAACTAGCATGGTGCCAGCAGAGGACGTAGCTCTGCAAGGCCGGAAATACAATGTCAAGGAAAGTGATAAAAAAAAATTCTGGATCTGCCCCAAAACTGAACAGGTGCTCTCCTGGTCTGGGTTTGCACAGAAAATACAGGTTCCTTTGAATTCCAGGAGTTTGATTCCTGGAATTCAAGGGAACACACACACACACTTCCCACGCAGTTTATAGCAGCTTTAACATCTAATCTTATTATAAAGATAAGATTGTATTCAAACCCCAGTCATGATTAGATAAACACATTTACCTTCTCTTCCTCTCCAGACAAGATTCTCTGCTAGTGCCCCCTACAGGCTGCAGTCTGCATTACAGCCAAAGTGTTGGACAAGCACCAAACTGAAGGTTCCTCTTTTCTTAGTTTGACCAGTAGTGAAGCTAAAATGTGAAGTTTGTCCTGACTGTGGTGGATTGATGCTTTTCATGATTTTTCATGCTTTTGATGATTTTCTAGTTTAATCGGTTCAACTTTGAGTCCAAGTGAACATTCGTGCCAAATCCGTCCACGGCTGTCGACCTCACAGAGGCATACAGAGCATTTACAGGGACTATTTTCAGCGGCGGATTAATCCATAATTGGTGCTGTAGTGAGTGTTTGTGGCAGCAGGACGGTGTGTGTGTGTGTGTGTGTTCATGGTGATGAAGGAACATGTCACCCAGTGTAACAGTGTGGATCACTGATGTGTTTTAATGGTTCTGGTTCTGGTTAGTCGCCAACACTGCAGCTGTTTTGGTGACTGTGATCAGCAGGAAGACATTTCTGAGTCACCTGCAGAGAGAGGAAACATGTTTGGATGTATTTACTGTCCACGATCCGACGGTGGAACCTGAGTCAGAACGAGTCAGAATTTTCCAAATTGACTGTGTCGATACTTTAGACAGAATATTACACTTTTCATGGGTATTTTCATCTTCATCTTTGTTTATAAGAACAAACACATGAACACATCATTACTGATGTTTTTTCTTACACCCAGTTACAGTCCAGCTTAGCTGCAAATTAGCACTGAACTCTGATAACTGCACCAAACTCTGTTTAGAATTCTTGATATTTTAAAAAGTCAGAGATGAATGCTGTTCCACAGTTGTGCTTTACTCTTGAACCTACAGGGCCTGATTCCAGCATCAAAAACATGTCCCACTGAGACACTCGCTGTCTTTTCCCTTCAGTACAGCTGAGTTTCTACACTCTGCTCTAAAACGGGCCAAACCAACATCTTAAGTTTAAGTTCATCAGGGAAATCTGTTGAAACAACGAGACAAAGGTCACTTTACATTTTCAGAAGACGAGTTCATCTTTGAGTTCATCACTTCAGCACTGTGTTTGGAAAATTATTATCAGTCCAGCTTGTTTCTCCACAGGCTCAGTGCATTACCTCAGTGTCAGACTACAAACGGTAGAGTTTTGTGTCATGTGAGTCAACACAATGTACAAGATGAGTAAAATGGCACAAGGTCTGCTCAGCTCCACGCTCGGCTCCACGCTCGGCCCTACTCTCGGCCCTACGCTCGGCCCTACGCTCGGCCCCACGCTCGGCCCCACGCTCGGCCCCACGCTCGGCCCCACGCTCGGCCCCACGCTCGGCCCCACGCTCGGCTCCTGATCATTGGTCAGTAATAAAATCCTCCCTCCTGAGTCACTGACATTCAACACACGAGTCGAGCTTCCCTCCATTTCTCTGTTTGAGACAAGATGTTTGAAAAAGAAAGTCAGGACATTTGTTGATGCTGATGATCTGAATCATCAGTAGTCAAGAGTAGTTACCCACAGTAGCTTGTGGTGCTGTGTGTAGGTGCATGACACACTGAAACCAGAGCTGAGCCGGGTCCTCAGATCCTCAGATCCTCAGATCCTCAGATCCTCCGGTCCTCAGATCTTATGTGGTTTTGTCTGTCTCTGTTGTGAATGTGTGGTTCCTGCTGTCGTCATGATTCACAATCTCAACAATGAGACCAGTGAATAAAAATGTTAGCATAACTGCTGAGAGACACAAATGGAAATAAGACACACACACACACACAGATTCAGATTCTTTGGAAGTTAGTAATTCCCAGGAAAAACAGCTGACAGGAAGCAGCACATTCCGTGTGTGTGTGTGTGTGTGTGTGTGTGTGTGTGTGTGTTGGGTGGAGTGAAATACTTCCAGCTGACTGTAACCTCAGATAAGATCTGATCAAGAATGAAAAATTGTGAGTGATGGTTAAAGCTGAAGGTGAACAGACAGAGAGACGTCTGCAGAAGTAAAAAGATGAGTCTTCAGAATGATTTAAAAATGCCAGCAGGAGACCGACAGTGACATCAGCTGTTCCACAATCACATTTTAATTTGGAGATTAGAACAAACAGGGTGATGAAGAGATCAGAGATCAGATACACATAACAAAGCAACCAGAGAAACACCAGCACAGTGGAGATCCTGAGGCAGTGTCAGTAAAACCACTGACTGAGAATATGCCCTTTATTCTAAAGCCATGAAAAACGTTTCTCCGTCCTGGATTTAACTTTTAACCATCAGCACTCCTGAGCCGGTGTGGAGGGAGTGGGAAGATGCTGGGGGTTAGACGGACGTCCAACACTGCACCAGGCTGGATTTTATTCTGGTTTTGACCCACTGTGGGTCCGACCTGTGAACAGAGCTTCTCTTCTCTTTATGCTTATTGTGCTTTTCATTGTCCCTGACTTTGTTGTCAACAAACACCAAAACTATTTTCCTGGTTATGTTTTTAAAGTCTGTGGCTCTGATGTCTGTGGAGCAGCAGGAACACGACAGTTTTCCTCCTGTTAACATTCACACCGTTCAGATCCAGACAGAACCCAAAGGGAACATGTCTTTGGGTTCTCTGAAGGTTCCTCCACAATGAGGTGCTGCAGCATCCTCAACACGATGCAGTCGTCTGATGGACGTCATACGTGTAGAAAAAGGATATAACCGGGTCAAATATAGATCCCTGTGGTACGGCAGACGCTGACTGACTCAGAGAGACCGGCTGTGGATTCAGTGGATTCAGTGTGTTTCTGCCTCTTAAGGTGACGGAACCGGACTTCAAACAGACTTTTCTTAAAAATGTAAAAACTTTATTTGGCCAAAACATACATCATTAAAAACAGTTAATGCCATACAATCCCTGGCACTGCAGCGTTAACATACAAGGCAAAATAAAAAGCTTCCAGTCAGCAGTTAGAAAACTAAAGTCCACATCGGTCTGAGGTCTCCCTCGCTTCAGTACCAGATCCTCCTGGTCACAGTCGTTCTCCTCCTGTTAGCCAGTTTATTTCTGCTCTGCCACTGTTTTTCCAGCTTTCTCCGGCTTTAGTACCACAAACAAAAAAAATACACAAAAACTTTACTGCTGCAAATGTTTCAGGTCACAGCTGTCACTGAGGCAGCTCCGAGAACTTTTTGGCTCTAATAAAAACTGGCTTTAAAAAAATATGAAATGAGGACACAATGTGAAATGTCCTGGTTTGATTACCAGATGTTAGAGACACCAGCAGCTAATCTTCAGAGGAGGAACGAGCTGCTTATCCAAAGGAAAGACGAGCTGACAAACAAACATTAGCATGTTAAAGGTTTTGGAAAGTCCTGGATCAGACTGAGCAGATCCAGGACCTGGGGACGGTAATGCTACATGTTCGTCCAGAGAAAACTCCACAGCTGTTTGACAGATTCATGGTTAAAGAAATGATCAGATGAGACCAAAGACTGAAGCTGACATAAAAAATATGTTGATCAGGAGCCGTATCACAACGTCTGTCTCATCCACTGTCCTTCTGTTGTTAACTTTCATGGACATAGGTTTTGTTCTGGCTCATGATGACCACAGTCTGAATTCCACCTGTAAGGCTTTGATTGGTCGATTGATTGGAAACAGCTGTCGGAGAGAACGACACCAAAACCCACGAATCACTGAACGAACGGCAGCTGTGGGCAGAGATTCAGAGGGATGGAAGCGCACTGGGTGGAGCAGCCGAGCAGAAGTCTCCTGTCTGCGACACATTCAGGACGTTTGGAACCGCAACAAAGAAAACGTCAGCTGTTCTACTGGTAATAAAAAGCATTACTTCTCACTGAACAGATTGTAGATGCTGTAAATCTGATGTGATGCAGCTCGAGCACGACAGCTGATTATTACAACATATTTTTTTTACAACAACAAAAACAGCTTTTCTCCAAATGAAAGTAAAAAAACAACAACAACAACAAGTGACGTGACACAAAGAAATTATTAGCTAAAGTTCAGTAGTTCTTTTGAAATTTGGACCAAAACACAACAAAACAAGCATGGAGTTAATTTGGCTGCAACATGTTTTTGATTTGCTTGGAGGTAGTCTCATCGTTCAGATGTTTGGTCGTATACCTGCAGGGGTGGAGGGGGCACTTCAATGAGAACATCAGGGCAGAGAAGAGTGAGGTCAGTGATGGAGTGTGAGGAGGTTTACACACCTGAGAGCGTTGAGTAATCCCTCCACACTGCTGGGAGGCTGCTCCTTCAGCACTCTGATGCAGCCTTTCATCTGAAAATGGCCAAAAAAAACACAGGACAGGAAATAAGACTAAAGACGCAATCCAGAAGAGACCTGAGCTGAATAGACCAGGATATGATTAGACCACATCCAGCATGTGTAGAAGCAGGAGCAGTTAAAGAAGGAGCTACGATGGATTTATATCATTTATATGGAGCCAGACTGTAATCTGGATCGGTTCTACCTCTGTTTCTAGGACTCAAGTGGACCTGTGAAGACCTCTACGAGACCCAAGAAAGATCAGGACATAAAAGAGATGACACAGAAGATTCCCTCTAATAAGGTACTGCCATAGTAATCTGATTACTTTTGATTTTAATTATTTTGTGGACTGGTTCTGTGAGACGGGATCTGGTTCTGTGCTGTCAGTGTTTAAGTTCTAACCAGTTTAAAGCTGGAACCTGGTTTAAAATCTGCATTACATTTGATATTCACGACTACAGAAGCAACAATCGCAGCTAAAGGTTGGGAAACAGTTTTCAGCTGGTCTGTATCATCAGGACTGAGATCAGAATCAGATCAGAATCAGAATCAGATCAGATCAGAATCAGAATCAGATCAGATCAGAATCCTCAGGGAAAAACACAGATTTCTGACGTGGAATCACAGAGGACCAATCAGAGCCGAGCACCCAGCGAGGAAGAGGGCGGGGCATGTGCACTGAGGGTGTGTCGAGTGTGTGTGGATGTGTCTCCTTAACATACGTCTATATTGGAGGTCTTAACGAAGGCTCCGGCCGGGTGAACGTGGTCGTAGAGGATGATGACGCCGACCATCACACGGAGGCAGAACAACACCGTCTCCTCACTGGCGAAGCGACTGCGATACTCCCTGTACACACACACACACACACACACACAGAGTCAGGGTGTGTACTGATGCTGGTGAGGAGGATGATGCGTTCAGGAACATGTCAGGACTCACGGTGTTTCCAGCATCACTTTACACACGCTGGCCATCGTACTCAGACAGTCTGTCGTGTTTTCGATTGGGACATCCGGATTCTGCACAACAACAGCAGGACAATAAAGTTTCAATCAAAAACCACAACCATGAACACTTTGCGTTGCATAGTCTGATAGTGACACCTACAGGCTGAAATGTTCATCACACCACAATAAGAAGATTCACTCATTCACTCATTCACGTGTGATTGTTTGTTTTTTGTTCTGGCAAAACAAAAGCTCCAAGTTGACTCACAGCGTTATATACAAAAGAAATGAATGAGTGAATGGGTGAATGGGTGAGCTGTTCAATTCAGAAATGAAGAAGACGAATGCGAAATCAATGTATGGATGGACTCACATCTGAGACGAACTTTGTCGTGGCGTCGCTTAGCGTCTTCAGCATCGGCGTGGCGCTGGCGTAAAACAGAGACATCCGATTGGCCAGCTCGTTGTTGACCTCATTCTCTGAGTTGGCCTGAAAAAGAGACAGGTTGCCATGGAAGTTAAGATAAGACTTTATTGATGACACTCCAAAGGACCCCATCAGGTGTTCTCTCCCACCTCCGTTCCATGTGCACGACCATCAACTTCTGTTCTTCCTCCTATTTTGTTTTTTATTCTGTTCTCATTTTAATTTTTCACTTGCTCGTACATTTTCTGTGTGTGGCTCAGTGTGTGAACTGAACTTCACTGTGCAGTCCTGTAAGTGTAGGATGACAGTAAAGCTGAACCTTGACATTTTCTGTGTGTGTGTGGGTGTGTGTGTGTGTGTGTGTGTGTGTGTGTGTGTGTCTTACAGACAGGTTGTTGATTCGCATGCGGCTGATTGTGCGGCGGTAGTAGCTGAAGTCGTTCTGAATGGCAGGATTTGTCATCTGAAACAAAGACAACAGACCAGAAAGTAAACACATGAGGAGGAGGAAGAGCAGTGGATGCTGAGGAGGTGAGGGAGGGAGGGAGGGGGAGGAGCAGAGGAGGTAAGGGGGGGAGGGAGGGGGGAGGAGCAGAGGAGGTAAGGGAGGGGGGTAGAAGTACAGAACAGAACCTTGAGCTCGTCGAAACGCAGCGTGAAGTGCAGGATGTGGGCGAACTGACGAGCCAGAGCCTGTTTCTGCTCCAGATGCTGAGTGGGAGTCGAACCAGAGCTGGTGAGGACGTCCAGGAGACAGTGCAGACTGGACTCTGACGGGGGGGACAAGAGAGACAGGGACTGTAGGTTTTTTGTTAAAGCGTCTAACAGTCTAAAGTCCTGCGAGTGTCTCTGCAACAAACAGGGACTTATCCATTCTCACTCCTACCAGAGATAAAATATAAAGGTTTTCCTGAGGGAGGCGCTAGAGCGTAACTTCCCCATTATGAGACTAATAAAGGTGTATGTTATCTTATCGAGAGCAGAGGACTGTGAGCTTCACTCCTCTGGCTGAAGTTTAAATGAGCCTTTGAACAGAACACATCTTTACATGTTGTGTTCAGGTTCTTACCGAGGTTCTGGGAGAACTCATAGAAGGTTTTGAGTTTAGCGACCAGAGGAACCACAGCAGACCAGGCCTTCTCCTGTACACCCTCCACACCAGGACTCTGGATGGCCTGAACACACACACATGAAACAGGGTAGAGAGGTGTTAGCTGTTTTCTGTTGTTGCCTTAGACTCATCTCATCACAAAATCCAGTCTTTTCACAATAAAAGCCTGAAGAAGATGCATCAGTAGAATCCAAGTGAAATAACTTAAAATAAAACAGTAAGAGAAAAGTTTTCTGAAAGGCTGATACTACCAAAAGCTCTTCTCATTAAAATGAAGTTTAAAAAATACTTCTTATCTTCATGCAGCTACATTTGAACTAAATTTGGACATTGTGTTAAATGAAAAACGGCTGTGGTCTGAGCCGTGGCTGACTGGAGGTCAGGGCGTGTCGCCCCCTGGTGGACAGAGCTGGTGAGCCTCCCTCACTGCACTTCATGGTGTGATTACCTTCACACTGCAGATTTTCTGATACTGGTTTCCTCAGACTCAGACAGTGTGGAATCACAGTATCTGCTGGAAACCAGTGGAGCTGGCATCAGGCACAATGAGCTCATTCACGCCCTGAAATACATTCTGTAGCTTTAATTGTCCCCAGGGCTGAATGTGAAAATCAGTGATGTTTTGCTTCCAACCGAAACAAACAACCGTCTGAAGTCGTATCAAACACTGTCAAGTACTAACAGCTTCACAGTTTACTGTGGAGAAACATGTTCACGTCCCGTGTTACCTGTCGTATCTCCTCTCCTGCTCCCCTGTACGCCTGCAGGTCGTCCAGGATGACCCGAGCCTCCGTCAGCACCTGGTTCACCTTCTCCCACACCGCCGTCTCCGATTGTGAGGGCTGAGCGTCTGTGAAGACACACACGAGGTCAAAGGTCAAACACACACTCCCTGCTGGTTCTAGTTCATATCCCTGTGTGTGTGTGTGTGTGTGTGTGTGTGTGCGTGCGTGTCTCACTCTCAAAGTCCAGGAAGAAGTTTCCACCATTGTTGTCGATGTCTCTGGTTAACACTTTGATCAGGTTCCCCATTCTGTCAACACACAGTTTGAACAGTTTTAGATTTGGACAGAGACAACGAGGACATTTCAGAAGAAGAACTTCAGCTCAGAGACATCTCGACTGTCGGCCTCAGGCGCTGCAGGGTCACTGAGACTCAGACCAGCTGAGCATTAACCCTGCAGGTGCAGGAGTTTCAGTTCATGTTCACATCAAACGTCAGGATCGAACAATCTGATCAGTCACTGTGTCACAGAAACTGAAACCATCCAGTGAAGCAGCAGCTCTGAGGACGGACACACCTGGTTGGTGAGAGAGGTCAGAGGTCAGACTGACAGAAAGGCTACGCTAACTCAGACAACCACTCTTTACAACTCCAGTGAGCAGAGAATCGTCTCAGGATCAACAACACGTCCAACCTACAAGAGCAGGTTCCAGTCCTGTCAGACCAGGGATCTGAGATGTGGATCCATGGATCCATGGACTCAGCCTGCCTCGTGTGAACAGTCCAGGCTGGTGGTGTGATGGTGCGTGGGATGTTTAATGCCAGTCAGTCCTGGTCTGAATGTCACAGTCAAAGCTCTGCTGTGTGTCTGTCGTGTTAACGTGATGGTCGTGCAGCAGGAATGAGGCCGTTTCAGCGCCTTACTGTGGTTTACACTGGACTCCACAACATCTCCACTGTTTCCACACAGCCACTGTCGTTTCTCAGTGACCTACATGTTCTTATCCAGTATATCCTGCATTAACATTTTTCATAAGAGTGGAGTCATTTCCATCGGACATATCAGCTCCTGTGTGCTGCTTTTAACAGGTTTAATCAGATGCTGTCTCCTCTCTAATCAGAGACACAAAACGTGTTAAAGTCTTTAAAAAGAAGTGTTCTCTGAAAGTGTTGTCCTGACTAACGCACCAGCAGCACTGTGCGCTCGGCCCCTCTGGTTAAAAATACAATGCAGCATGTGACAAAGAGAAGCTGACGCACGTCGACACTAACTGTGCAGAAGAAATCAGCAAATAGAAGAAAAATTCAACAGTGGGAAAAACAAATCTGTCATTTCAGAAAGAATCCTGTGCTTTAACCTCATCAACACTCACTCAGGCTGTCGCTCTACAGACCGGCAGCTCTTCTGACTTCATGAGCTGCAAACTGAACTGGGAGCAGCGTCTTCGTGTTAAAACAGTGAGAAGAGGAAGTGATGAAGTCTCTGAAAGTTTGGGCTAAATTTAAAACAGAGGAAGTAAAGCAGACTGAGCTCAGGTCAGGTAAGGCGCACACTCTGAGAATAACACCGCTCTGAACAGAAAAGAGTTCGAGTTCAAAAAAGCAGCGAGTGTTTTCAGAGTTTGTCTCTTCATTTACACTAACGCATTATTCCCCTGTGACCACAGCACTCGACCGAGCTGCTCACACTTCAGCAGAGACGATGAGCTACAGAGAACACCTCCACCCAGAGGAAGAAGTCAAGCACCACCATGTAAAACACTCTGCGAACCAGCACACAGGATCTGATCCCCTACATATTTCTGTGATTACTTCTTCATCTTCAGTCTTTCAAGGATGAGCATGTGACTTTATTCTCATTCAGCCCCTACAAGCTGCCAGGACACAGCAAAATGAGACAGGCTCCTGTAAAACACACAGATCTTCAGTGATGATTACACAAAATATCACTCGATAAGTTCCAGGTTATAAAAACTAACTGTCACTGAAAACATGAATAATTCAGATTTAAACATTTAGCTCTAAACTAGTTTATGGTCTTCAGACACGTGACCCACTGAATGAAAGCCTCACGTCAGCACCTGCCTCCACGGGATAAATACAGTTCTAGATATAAATAAAGTTCTGTTACTGTAAATAAACTACTTCTGTTCAGCTGGAGTCAGTTTGCCGTGTGTTACAGACGCTCATTACCTTCTTAAAACTCAGGCTTTCGTTCTACGGCCTGTCAGAAAGTCTGAAAACATTCTGTGAAAATGAACATTAATAAGACTTGATTTAATGTGAAGGGCTGTGGTGTTGTTTTCAGGAACATGTGGTTTGAAAAGAGATTTGCTGAAACAGACTCTTTAGGAGGAATTTCTCCATTTAGAGCAATCGGCAGATTATTTAAGTGTTAAAATGTCTGAGCGTCAGCTGAAAACTAAAAATATTTCGATCAGTTAAACAACCAAGTGTTGGAGCTCGACCTCGATCGTGTCGCGTGCTGACCTGAGATCAGTGCTTTGGATTCACAGCCGCCCCAGATGAGCTGCTTCTCCTTCACTGTTGATGAAGAGCAGGAGATGTTCATCTGAGTCGTTCACATACAAGTGTAGGTCATTTTCACTGCTGATTGATCTGCCGATAATCTTTTTATTAATCTATTATCTGGTCTTTATAGGACAGTTACTGATGTCACAGCAGGACTGAGACACTGATGATCTTATCAAATGTCTCCTTTTGTCCAACTGCTGAAAACAAAGAGTTTTAATTTATCATCACGTTGAACCGACTCATCGTCGCAGCTCTGTTCACGTGCAGAGTCATAAATACACAACTTTACTACTTCAAGTTTAGAGCTTCACACATTTTACCTGAGCATTTCAATTTCCTGGTCTCATTTTATTTTATAGTCTGATTGCTCACTGAAAAAGACCATGAGATACAGCTGAGAGCTCCAAAAACAACAGTAAGGACAGTTTATAAAACTGTTACTGCTAAAACATTAAAATGCTGCTGTCAGTAATAACATACAGTTAAGAGAATACAAGGTGGCTGATAGGATCATATTAAGCATAGAGTACTTTTACTTTAGTTACTTTAAGTACATTTTGCTGATTATACTTTTGTGTGTTCAGTGAGGTGAAGTTTGAAAAGCAGGACTGTGATGATTATTTTCAGCTGTGATTATTATTCTTATCACCTGTGGTGATTGATCTTACACTGCGGTGATGATGGGAGTGATTCTCTCAGCAGTGTTTCAGGTTGCAGCTGCTGCAGGTGGAGCTTCATCCAAATGACTCATTTATGTTTCTGGGTTGTTTCATCTACATATGAACAAACAGGACTCTGTTTTATTTTGTGGTGTTTTACCAACATGTTTCACTGCTGCAGGTCCAACAGAACCATGCAGGGGTCAGACTGAGCTGCAGCTCACACTCGTTCCCTGTATTGATTATTCTGACAAATCCAGACGATCGATTGATTGTTTGGTCTGTTTTCCCTGAGCCCAGAGTGATGTGTTCAAAGGTCGTGTTCTGTCCAGTCAACAGTATAAAGCTGTGACAGGAACAGATCATCACACTGGAGGAGCTGGAAACTGAATTCTTGTCATTTCTTGCTTAAAAAATGACGTAACCAAAGACCTGTCAATCAATTCAATCAACTAATCAATTCATAGTTTCAGCTCTATATTATATTATAGTATGCAGGTATGTGAGTGTAAAACTCAGAGGGTTCTCACGCTGCATAGTGACCACTTACACTTTAGATCATGCTCCCTTCATTTAAATGAGGCTTTGAATGCAACACGT
Source organism: Toxotes lorentzi (assembly GCA_037833715.1). Classification (NCBI taxonomy): domain Eukaryota; kingdom Metazoa; phylum Chordata; class Actinopteri; family Toxotidae; genus Toxotes; species Toxotes lorentzi. Next base: position 22,136,215 of record JBBMJY010000006.1, read on the forward strand.
CCAACACAGTGCTTCTTCCTGATGTGCATGTGAAGCATATTTGAATGTTGTTGTTGGAGCTGAAGTCAAATAACTCTGACATTGTTGAGTTTTCAGTTCTTTCCGTGTGTGCAGAAAGATTCAGGTGAAATAAAGTGATGAAACTCTGCAGCAGGTTAAACTGTTCAGCAGCATCGTGCAGGCGTCAAACTGAGCTGCTACATGAAAATCACACATCAGACAGTCAACACTTCTGAAACCAGCAGTTCCTTCATGGTTCATCCTTCCTTTAGACTGTGCTGCATGTCTCTGCCTTGATTGGTGTTTCATTCTAGCTGTTTACTGTGGGAATGCAGTTCTTTTGCTTGTGATGAAGTACTGTTTGGTTCTGATGCCTGTGTGTGGTGAATGATCTGCAGGCTGATCTGCAGGAGCTCCTCACATCAGCCCTGTAAACTCTGCAAACTCTTCACTGCAGCTTTTCACAGTAACGTTTGGATAGAAGCGAAATGCGCGCAGTGCCAGCAGCTCACAGCTGTACTGGGGTGACCGTGGGTTCCTTCTCTGCTCTGCACTCACAGCACACACCGCCGCCGTGTCGGTGTCGTCTCATACCTTCAGTAAACCGCCGTGATGTTGATGTTTCAACAAACTGATCTGAGAGCAGAAATAACCCCGTCCATCAAACCGAACTGCCGCCTGCTGAACTGGCTTCAGTCTGATTCCTGAAGTAAAGCTGAACCTTGAACCTTCAAGTCAGACTGCAGCTTTTTTCCTGGTGAGTCTGCAGGACCTGACATGTCTGATCTGAGACCAGGATCCACCCAGAGACCTGATCCCCCTCCTGAAACACCGGCCCCCCCGCCCGGAGAACAACCCCCCCCCCTGCTCCTCACCTTCAACGATAGCTGATCGATACGTGCGGATCGATACCGTGTGTCCGGGCTCCGGTGTGTCCTCGGTGGTCCAGGTGTCTCCCGGCGGTCCGCCTCCTCTACATGCTGAGTGAGTGTGAACCCGGAAAACAGGCGCTCGGCGCTCCGTTAACTATAAAAGGAGTGATTTCCTCAGGAGGAACTGAACTCTGAGCCAATCAATGAGCCGTGAAGCCAGCGACTGCAACTGCAACCTCACAGTCGGCCGACGGAGGCAACCGGAGCCTCACTGCAACTGCAACGGAGAGAACGGGGCGATCTTTGAGGCCAAGACGGAAACCAGTTCAGAGTTTGAGAACTATTCTGGGAAAGTTAAATGACTCACGCTCTCACACATGTGACTGAGTGAATCTGCCTCATTATCTGGTTCTAAAAAGTCCAAATGACTTTTCAGTATTTAATAAGTATCTCAGTCACAGTCTCTGCTTAAAGTCGCGTAATTAAACTTAATATCTCACGATACTTTGCTCAGCGCTTAAAGTTCAATTAAAAGTCATGATTTGAATTTAGTGTCTCATTAAAAGTCCGTGTGATTTATGAGTGATGTATGATGCGATGATCCTTAATATCGGATGAGTTAGTGCCTGTCTCTTTGGACCAGGCAGAACATTCGGGTCTGGACTGGTCTCACCAATCGGACTTTCAGCGTCTCGTTATCTTAAAGTCACAGTTTTGTGTTTATGTCATGTTCTTACTGTAAAGTTTCACTTTTGAAAGGAAGTACAAACACAGATGCAGAGTTTAGATAAGAGAAGTTAAAAAAAAACAATTATATGTGTGAGCATCCACGGGTGAGATGAAGCACAAAGGTTAAAGATGCTTTAAAGACGGTATAAAAATAAAATCTCAAATACAAGCGATCACAGAAACAGTGCGAGTCTGTGATCTCTCAGGATGTTGAAAAAAAAAACGGCAACAAGCTGCAGATGATGTGCTCTTCCTGCAGCAGCATCACTGAGAGCTACCGCACCAAACTCCACTGACAAAACAACTGTTTTTACACAACAGGTGCTGATGTGGTCACAGGAGCCAACCTGAGTCCAACCCGGTGCTGCCCCCTGCTGCACAGGACGGGCATCACTGCCCCCCCGCGAGGGAGCGCGAGGGTGAGGGTAGGGAGGGAACAGAGGAGGGAAGCAAAGGAAAGAAACAAAGGGGAAGGAAGTGGAAAGGTAGGAAATGAGGAGGTGGGGAAGGAAAAAGAAGGCAAGGATTAATTAGGTAAGAAAATCAGGACAAAAATGGAAGGAAGGAAGGAGGGAAAAGAAGAGCTAGAAAAGGAAATGAGGGTGTGAGTAAAAGACAGTGAGGAGGTAGAAGGAGTGGAAGAGAAAGGGAAGGAAAGAAGGACGGAAGGAGATAAGCGAGGAAACGAGGAATCAGGAGAAAGGGTGCATTGGGAAGGAAAAGCAGGAGGAAAAGAAAAAAGAAAGAAGGACGGCGCATTTTATTTTTACATGTAAAAGTTTCTCCTCTTTTTTAATTTAAGAAAAACAAACGATAAATTCCTGTGTTTTTAATATAAACATTAAATAATGAGCCGCGGCCACTTCACGTCAAACAAGTCACATCCTACATTTCCCATGTTACCCTGCGCACACGTGGAAGTGCGTCATCACCCGCGACCTTGGCTTCTTCCTCACTCGGTTTTCTAACAGGCGGAGGACGAGCATGGCGAATAAGGAGCCCGGTGTAAGTGCGTTTCATGCTTTTAAAGCGGGTTAAAGTGATGTAGGCCACGGCTCTGCGCTTCTGTTTCCCGCCCTTTGCACGTGACACCGAGCGTTTTTAAACAGCAGCCGAACCACGTGGAGTCAGAGAGAAGGACTCAAAGTACAGGTGGAGTCAGGTGGACTCAGGTGGAGTCAGACTGAGTCTGTTCAGGTTCAGGCACTGAGTCTGTTCAGGTTCAGGCACTGAGCCTGAAGTCAGAGAGAAGGACTCAAAGTACAGGTGGAGTCAGACTGAGTCTGTTCAGGTTCAGGCAATGAGCCTGAAGTCAGAGAGA
>JBBMJY010000006.1:22139236-22180837 GCA_037833715.1 Toxotes lorentzi
AGGACTCAGGTGGAGTCAGACTGAGTCTGTTCAGGTTCAGGCACTGAGCCTGAAGTCAGAGAGAAGGACTCAGGTGGAGTCAGACTGAGTCTGTTCAGGTTCAGGCACTGAGCCTGAAGTCAGAGAGAAGGACTCAGGTGGGCGCGTTGTTAAAGATAATTAATGCAGCTGAGTTAACATTTCACCGATCGTCTTGCAGGAATATTTAAAGTTTCCTTCGGCCTCGTTAGCTGTGATGCCAGGTTTTATTCTTTGTGACCAAATTTGTTTTTAGTTGAGATTTTGAAAAAGACGATGAGAACCAATATAACACACAGCAATAGACATAAAGATGAAAAATAAAAAGTAGACACAACAACCCAAGATCTGCTCTTGTGCCCTGCACACACGTGCAGTGGTTTTCAGTTTCAGTACAGTCCTTGTAAAGCAGATCACTGAACCCATCATGAAGGTCAGTTTAAAACAGAACGAGGCCGGTTTCTACCCAGATCCAGCACAGTGTCGCGGTGTGGTGCTAAGGTCTACGAGCAGGTTCGCTCATCTCGTGTCGTAATCTGTCCTTGTGTTTCAGGGTTTCCTGCAGCAGCTGCGGCAGATCGCAGGCAGGATGTCGTCTGGTCCTCGAGGAGCAGGACTCGGTGTCAAACTGCTGATCGGTGCTGGAGCTCTGGCTTACGGAGTGAAGGAAGCCACATACACAGGTACTGAAGTCCGCTCTGCTTATTCAACATCTGTCGGTCCGACCCTGAAAACTCCAGGGACTCGTCTGAAATCACTTTCTACCACAACCATGAAACTGAGGCAGACTAGTGGAAACCAGAACCAGCAAACTCAGCCGTACAGTAACCAGGACACCCTGCAGCAGCTGGTTATCCTTTCACTCAGTGCACTGTACAGCATCAGTACTTCTACTGAAGTAAAGAGTCCTGTGTGTCCTCTGTGCAGTTGAAGGAGGACAGAGAGCGATCATCTTCAACAGGGTCGGAGGGATGCAGATGGACACGGTGCTCGCCGAGGGACTCCACTTCAGGTAGGAGCCCCCGCCACGCCACCGTCCGCACCGTTGCCATGACAACACCACTTTTCATGACTAGTTCTCGTTTTCAGGTCCTGGATATTTTGTTCAAATGAATAATGTGCAGCTGCAGAAGTAAGAAAAAACAAATGTTTAAATAAAGGCTGAGCAGATGAGAACAGATTCATCACATTAACACTGACTTCCTCACTGACTGCATGAACTGCATGAAGCCGAGAAAAGCAGTAGCTGCCTCTACACTGTAACTGTGTGCTGTTGTGTTCAGGATACCCTGGTTCCAGTATCCCATCATCTACGACATCCGAGCCAGGCCCAGAAAGATCTCCTCGCTCACTGGAAGCAAAGGTGAGACACAGACGCAGGAATCTGAGTCCGAAGCAGAAACTCAGATTCTTCAGAAGCAAAGAAACCAATGAGGACAAGCTCATAGAAACACCGAAATCAGGTCAGATCTGCACAGTGTGTCTCCCACTGTGGCTGTTCAGGTGGGTGATGGGATCTGACCTACAGTCAGCTTCCTCCCTGCGGCTGGTAAAGGTGGAGCTCATTTTACTACGTGCATCACTGCGTAGCTGCAAACCACAAATCATTTTCCAATGAAAGTTTGAATGTTTAATCTGAATGAGCAAAGGAAGCACAGCTGTCAGACGGAGAGCGGTACAGAGGACGTAAAAGGAAATACTCAAATTATTCAGAAAGAGCTGTTTGTTTATTTACAGATTAATTCAGGGCTCTTACTCTGTTGTTTTTAAAAGATAAATTGTATGTATGTATTATTTATAGAAGTCCTTCTCACCTTATAAGGGCTGTATTATCCGTCGGTCCAGAACCCAGAGAGGTTTGTATCTTTGGGTTTTACTTGAAAAGTTACTTTGATGAGTAATTGATTATCTAAATAGTTGCAGACTGATAACTGAAACAGTTCAAAGCTCCAGCATTAATTCGGCAGATTGAATATTCAGGTGTTTCTGGAATGAACCCGGCATCGTCCTGAGGAGAGCAGCAGTTCTAATCCGCTCTCCTGGTTCTCACGGTTCCTCTTTTCTGCCTCGTCGTTCTCAGACCTTCAGATGGTGAACGTCACACTGCGAGTTCTGTCCAGGCCGCTGGCGTCCAACCTGCCCACCCTGTACCAGCACCTGGGCCAGGACTACGACGAGCGCGTCCTGCCCTCCATCGTCAACGAGGTGCTGAAGAGCGTGGTGGCAAAATTCAACGCCTCGCAGCTCATCACTCAGAGAGCGCAGGTACACACACACGGCAGTGGAAACGCAGACGTGTCACGTTGACCATGTGGTTTCGGTTTAAGGCTCTAACCCTGTTCACGTTGTTCTGTGTGTTTGTCACCTTCAACATGCTTCACTATTTCCTGACATTTAACAAACAGAATCACTAATGAATCATAAGTTCAAGATCATAAGAATATTCTAATGACACACACACAGTCACCTGTAAATCAGAGAATAGAATAAATGATGCTTAAAAACACGTGCAGGAGGAGCAGTTCTGTTTTCAGCCCTGAGTAGCGTCTGCAGGTTTTCCTCTGAGGCGGATTAAAGACTGAAGCGAACATACGGTCACTGATCTGAATCAGAGGAACCAGTGTAGTTATTACATTTTGATTTAAACAACTGCTCTTCCTGTTTTAGTTTTTCTCCTGAGCTTAATATTTTCCTTTATGAGGTTTGCAGACGTGCAGTTAGTTTGTCTCTGGTTCGTTAAGTGTCCGACGGGCAGCTGGGATTATCTCACCCGGTACTGACGTGCTGATGTGCCGCCCCAGGTTTCTCTGCTGATCCGCAGGGAGCTGTTTGAGCGGGCCAAAGACTTCAACATCATCCTGGACGACGTGGCCATCACCGAGCTCAGCTTCAGTCGAGAGTACACCGCCGCTGTGGAGGCCAAACAAGTCGGTACGTAGACACAGTCAGGTCTCAGACCATCGCTCTGGTGGTTCCTGCTGATCAGGATCAGTGTGGAGGTTCATTCTCAAACTTGGGAGCACATATTCTGTAATAGTGGTTTTTACAGTGACCTGCTCACAGCTTTTCAGATGTGAAGCTGCTTTTTTAATCATTTATCATTTTAAACTGAAGATCTTTGGGGTTTTGACTTGAGGTTGAACTAAAACAGAAATCTGAAGATGTTTTGGATTTTTCGGCCCACAATTTGTTCATTTCTAATTATGTCTGGACTGGGCCATTATTTCAGTTAATCAAATGATTATGTGCAGATTAATCAGTAATAAAAATAGTCATCAGTTGCAGCTCAACTCGTAGTACAAGTCCTTTGTCATTGCTCCCATTTGATTCATTTCTCTGAAAATCAGCCTGCAGAGAGAGAAACTGACTCAGTCAATGTCAAGGCACCTTTGTTTTGGCTGAATGTATATTATTGTCATGTGGTTGATCAGTTGTGTGTTGAAAATATATAAATAAATAAATATATCCATGTAGATCTGTTTAATTTACAGCGTCATTTTCGTCTTTTAGTCTTGTTTCTAAATAAATTCTTGTGTGTGTTTGTTCCCCTCCAGCCCAGCAGGAGGCGCAGCGAGCTCAGTTTTATGTAGAGAAGGCCAAACAGGACCAGAGACAGAAGATCATCCAGGCTGAAGGAGAAGCTCAGGCTGCCAAGATGGTGAGCTGATGGAGGGGTGTTTAACCGGGCTGTGTTCAGTGTGGAAGTCATTTGTCTCAGAGGTTGGACATGGGACTGTTGTCCCTGTGTGAAGGACTGAAGTCGGTCTAACTCAGGTTTTATTTGAGGTCAGTGAACTGAACATCTTTGCACTTCTCTCCTCTCTCATGAGAACAAATAGCTTGTAGAAATGTAGCTGTCCCATGTTTATCAGATAAGTAAGGATGAACAGACGTGAAGCTGGAATAAATAAAGCCATGTGTCACACATCAGAACAGAGCTCTGGGATCGTCCAGTCTGCACATTTTTGTTCTGTCACATGTTCATGTTTCACATGCTGTGAAACATGTTAGGCTGCATGTTGTGTCGTCAGGCTCAGCAAAGTGTTTTAGATAAATTCCTAGTTGTTGTGTTTTCTTGATAGCTGTGCTGTAACTGATTTAAAAGAGCCTCCAGGTTAATTCCTGCTCTGTGGTGAACTCACAGCCTCTTAAACTAACACTTCATCCAAATATGCAGTAATTACTTTGCCTTGTTGTCGACATGCGTGAGAACGTAAAGGTGGAGCAGCGACACGCCTGCAGCTTTGATCCTCGTGATGATCAGTGTTGTTTCTTAGCCTGAGGCTGCAGCCTCAGGCCGACCGGCCGCGCTCTCTTTTGTAGGTCTAACATTATTCTCCTGTGAACACACTAACAGTTTAAATGTGTGTGTGCGTTGCAGCTGGGCGAGGCTGTGACGAAGAACCCCGGCTACCTGAAACTCAGGAAGATCCGGGCGGCGCAGAACATCGCCAAGACGGTGAGAAACCTCAGTCTGAAGCTGCCTGTTATTTATTTCTTATTTGTCAGTGACCATGAACAGAACATCATCTCAAACAAAAACAGATGTTTTTAACCAAATTCAGCTTCTTCTCTCTCTCCATCTGTGTCCTCGAGCAGTGAAACACAAACAATTTACAGTCATCCACCCAACTTCTGAAAATGTAAACCTATCCAGCCTCATCCACGTACCTGCCCTCAGACAGCACCTGTCACCTGCCTCATCTGCACAGCCAGGGAACAAACCTTATCCCTGATCTCTGTCTCTGTGTTTTCCTTGCTGATCTTTGATCAGTTTCGATGCATGAATTCAGGCGTTTATCTGGTGTCAGATAATCAGTGGATTCCATGGCATTAGCGCCACCCTCAGGACAAACTTTATATTTGTGGCTCTGGGGCCTAAAAAGATGAGAGCTGACAGACGTGAGAGGAACCAGAGCAGCAGCTGTAGATTTCAGCGTGCAGGTTTAATGCTGTTCATCTGGATTGATCTGGTTAAACATCCTCAGTGTCGCTTCTACTGCTGCAGCCTGTGTTTACAGACCAGCCGTTTAAACCGCAGCATGAAACGACAGAGGACACACTGACCGCTGCTGCTCTGTTTAACTTAACTGTTGTTTCTATAAGATGCCAGAAAAAGTTTAACTAAAGCAATGAATTCCCTTCGTAACGTCTCAGAGCTCAAACATCGAGCCCTGCGTTTGCTGCTCTCACAGTTTGGTGTTTCCTGACCTTCAGGTATTGTGTTGATGGAATCGTCCTGGACGCTGTGCTGATTTAGATCTGAGCCCACTAGGTGGAGCCAGATGAACACGAATTTAACAGAAACACCAGGACACAGAGAAACCGTGAAGCTTTAACTCTGATCCTTTTCTTTTTCTCTCCTCTGACCTTTGACCTTCTCTTCTTCGTGCCCAGTAATGTCAGTTTTCTGTGCTGAGAGTCAATTTCAAGCCTTAAACGTTTTCTTACAGTGAAATTATGAAAATTAAAAATTCCGTTTTCATTTTGCCCGATTTAAAGCTTCGAAGTCGTGTTTAAACATCAGAGTGCGTTTTATAGAAAAGTGCCTCGGTGCTGCCGTTAGCACAGCTCTCACCATCACTCCAGCTCCGAGCTCTTTGAATGTGAAGAGCAGCTTCTCTTCATGACTGCTCATTGGTCTCTGTTTCTTTTTCTTTTTCATAAAAAATCGAAATAATGATATTGTGAAATAATTAAACAATAAATAGTAATAAGTTGTTTTATGGTTAAACCCTCTTTAAACGGAAGAATCCATGTGCAGGAGAAATGCAGAACATTTGGAAATGTTTGCATTGTGAAACATAAAGACATTTGGTCCCAGTGTCTTTAGGTTTAATCGTTTCAGTGTCCACGTCTTTAATGTCGGGCTTCCTCTCACCTGATGAACTGTAATGCCCCGAGCTTTTCTTTATGTATCAGTGTGTTGGTGGTTAATCCCAGCTGAGTGCAGCTCTCTCTGTGGATCAGTCCCGTCACGTGGACCAGGCGCTGTGGCGGTGGCGTGTGTTTCCTGTATGGATGGTGAACGGGCCTCAGCAGCTCTCACTCTGCTGTGAATCAGCTCAGTGTTGAAGCTCTGACAATGTTCCCATTGTACTCGCCAGCAGCAGCAGCTGAGTCGGGCCTGAGACTCTTTCCACCTGAGTTTTCTCTCTGCTCACGCTCTTTACGTGTTTGACCTGCAGGTGGCGCAGTCCCAAAACAAAGTCTACCTGAACGCTGACAGCCTGGTGCTCAACCTGCAGGACAGCGACAAGTTCAAGTGAGTCCCCACAGTGTCTTTATGAAGAGTTTGACTTTTAAAGAGGAAGTCGTGGCGTGGTCGGCGCCACAGACGCACTCAGGTGCGGACCATCAGCAGTAACACGTGTTGTGTTACTGCTGAAGCATCAGATTTATCAGTTTTCATTCTGAATTTCTGTTTCTCTTTCAGTTTGTCGCTGACGAAGTAAGAAGACGCCTCCTCGCTGTCGCTTTGTCGTCATTCCTTCAGTTCCACTCCTACAGAAAGTAAATCCTGACCCAGGTTTATCTGTGAATCAGTCTCTTTACAGGCCACAAAAGCTGCCTGATGTGTGAGTGTGTCGTCCAGCAGCTGCTTGACCTGACGTGTGTTTATATGTAGAACAGGAGCAGTAAATCACCTCTTTGGTTTTATTTTGAAAGGTTCCTCCGTGTAAAAGGCTGATTCTCTAGTTCTCGTGCAAAGAGCTTCTCCATCTTCCTGCGAGGTCACGTTAAACCGTGCGACCTTGAAAGTTTTCTCTGCACTTGAAGATTTTTCTGGTAGATGCATCTCACTTCATGGGTGCACGTGAACAGCAGGACATGCACAGGACTTACTTAATGAAGGTTTACAAAGGAAAGGACCAGTTTCATAAATGAAAAATGAAAATCAGGCTCAGTTCTAAATAAACGTTACTGGTATCATACGACAGAGTTTTCAGCCACTGTTTGTGGTCATGTCGAGAATAAACTGATGATATGAGAGAAAAAGTGATAAGTCGTATATTTATGAGGAAAAAGTCCTAATTTTAAGAAGAAAGTTCTCACACTACCAGACTTTTTAAACATTCTGTCTTTCTTCTTGAAGCAGTGTGATTCATTAAATCTCAGGTGTGTTTTCCTCCCCGTGACCACTGGCTCTAATACTAAGAAGTCATAAGTGCATTATGTATCGTTTACCAACAGTCATAAACCCAAAGATTTTCTGTAGCAAATATTCATCATTTAGAAGTTAGAACCAGACATCTGGGGTCTTAAATGAATCAAATGAATTGGCACAATATTTTCTTACAGATCAGTTGTTCGATTACTTGCTTCAGCTTTAGAAATGTCTGAGTGTGACCTGACAGCAACCACTGATCTGTGCTTCATCTCTTCCTCTCTGGCGCTCTGATGTGACGCGTGACTGAGGAAGAAGTTTAGAGAAGGAGAAATTCAAACATTTCACATTTGTGGTCAGTTTTTCATCGTTAGAGGAAAAAGGAAGTTGCTTATTTCTCTCTCTCTCTCTCTTGCTGAGAGACATTGACATCACACAGGTGTAACAGCACTGAGTTTATTCACTAACAAACCTAATGAAAAACCACAGCATGTGATTGATTCCATCATCTGCTTTCCTAATCTATTGATATTTCTTTGTTTGATAAATAAGTTAGTTCTATAGATCAGTGACTGAGACAAGGCCGTTAAAGTTTATAGCTTCGACCTGCAGCTTCAGATTTACTGTACAGACAGGAGACAGACAGTCAGGTGAGTCAGGGCGAGTCCGTTTGATGCTGCAGGGTTTGAACTCGTGGCGTTCGGGGGTCAGGTCAGAGACGTCCTCAGCGGGTGGAAGCTGCAGTGACTCAGTCACAGCAGCTTTTGTGTTTTGTAAGACTTCACTAATGAACATTGTTGAGTCATGATCGTTAATACCAGCGAGTATTTATGTCAGTAGACCGACCTCACACACACACACACACACACACACACACACACACACACACGAAGCTTGTATGTTCTGTATCTGTGTTTGACTCTGAATCAGTGATCAGTTGAATTTATATTGAATAAATATCTGGAGCTTTTCGGAGATCATCAGCACACGTTGATGTTTTTATTCACATTATATCTGATTTCCTTCTTTATGTCTCATCATAAGACTCCGTCCTGTCTGGATTGTTTCTCCCTGAGACTCACTTCAAGGTTTTTGACCTCATTAGAGCTGAATGTCAAACCCTCCGTACCTTAGTGATGCAGACTGAAATGTGTTTGTAGAGCTGAGTATCAGACTGTCAGGAATGAACAGATGTGTGCGTCTGCTTTAACAGTTCACTTTCCTTTTTCTTTGATCAGACACTTTAAATCAGAACTTCTAACCTGCTTAGTATCACAACGTTGATACTCGTACTCATTTCAGATTGGGCTGCAACTGACATATATTTACATAATTGATTTACCCATTCATTTTTGAATGAGTGATTGTGCAGCCTATGGGATGAAAACAGTTTCAGAGTGTGTGCAGATCCTTCCAGTGTGGTCGAACCCTAATGTTTTGAATGATTTAAATCAGGTCCTGTCTGATCAGAGAAGTCATCGAGGTTAAGAATAAAGTCAGGTAGTGTCAGTGCTGCAGTTTAAAGTCTTTAATTACACTTTGCTCAGTGTCCAACCTGCGGCAGGTATTAGCAGGGTCATGTGACTTTAACAGCGAACGGCGTCTTGTTCTGGGAATTTAGAATTTGATGAACTTGTTACTTGTAAATGGAAAAAGCATCAGCACAGAGGTGTGTGATGAAGTCCACACTCACGTCAGAGGGTTGTTTATTCCTTCACACACCGTCTGGGTGTGACCAGCATTTGGCTGAATCTTCAGTTGGAAACATGACTCCTGTGTTTTATGTGTAATTACAGGACGGGGTCACCTTCACTCTGATTTCTTGTAAACGTGACTTTCAGACCGTTTCCTCCTGTAAAGCCAACCTGCACATGACAGGTGATGAATATTCATGCGAACACACCGTCTCATCCTTCTCGATACATGATGTGTTTTATCCACGGTCAGTGTTTTACTCTGGTTCTCTTATTTTTAATAATCCTTTCATAATAATCCTTTCATAATCCCCTGCGTCGCTGGCAGAAACACCTTCCTCACTACCTGTTCAACAGACACTTATTCTCTGTAACTGCAGATTTCAGGCCCTCAGTCATGTGACCCTCATCATATTTGTCCCTGGTGTCCCTCCTCCTCCTCCTCATCTCAACAGGGTTAGAACAACAACAAAAAAACAGAAACGAGAAGATAAGATGGCTGCCGAGTTATTTATAGCCCGAGCTGTGAACACAGAGGCTGCACTGCAACCTCAGATCTCAGGGGGGGTGGGGGGGTTATTAGAGTCCATTGTGTGAGCAACACAAAGCGAGTTGCCGGCCCTCCATGACTGAGAGGCTGCTGTTCTTCTACATAAGAAAGAGGAGGGGGGGGGCACATTTAAATCTCAGAGGGGATTTTTTATTTAGGGAGGGGGCGGGGGGGTGGGGGGTGTGGAGGGGGAGGGGTGAATATTCATGCTGGGTTTAAAAAGGGGGCTGGGAGGTGGAGGGAGCACAGGATTGGCCGCCGCTCCCCGCCCCCTCACACCTCACACCCAGCCTGTCAGCCGGCCAATCAGGAGCCTCTGCAGCGTTTGAAAGACGCCAGAGGGAGGAGGAGGAGGAGAGGAGGTCAGGTGATGAAGGTGCAGCTGGTGTCGACGTGCAGCGGCTGCAGTTTGTAAAAACAGAAACACGTTTTCTAAACGGTCCCCAGGTGTATCCAGGTGTGTCACTAACCCTCTGCAGTCTGTACACCGACAGGACGCAGTGACGGACGGAGCCTGCGGGCTCTGACTGCCCCCCCCCCCCCCATCAATCACGTCAACAATTAATGTTGATATTAGTAAAATGAGACTCTTCATTACCACCTAGTGGCAGGTGCAGAGTACTGCAACTCCATCCTCTAACACCACCTCTGCTTTTTCTCTTTAACTAATTCTGTTTTGATTTCATGTGTAAAATGACAAACTCCTCCATACGCACGGCACAGTGAATGTTAGTACGCTCAGACCTGTACCCGTCAGGTCTCTGAGAGACCTGACGCTCAGAGACCTGACGCTCAGAGACCTGACGCTCAGAGACCTGACTCTCAGAGACCTGACGCTCAGAGACCTGACGCTCAGAGACCTGACGCTCAGAGACCTGACGCTTCACATCAGGATGTCCACTTTGTCTAACTGCCCTCTGTCCTTCCGTGTCCTTCCCGTCGTCTCCTGCGTTGCCTCTGAGCTGCAGCTCTCCCTCAGCTTCCTGCAGCAGCTGATTACGCAGCAGCAGCAGCAGTGAAACGCTTCCTGTTTGCGGTGACCTCGTTTCTGCTCCAGATCATCAGCGTCTTTTAATCTTCCGCTGGCTCCTGCTTGATCTGCAGTGCATGATTGCAAATTTGCTATTAAGAGCGAGGAGGGGAAGGAGGAAAGGGGAGGAGGTGGGAGGAGGGTGAGGCTGCAGCTTTAGGGAGTGAGATCACACACACATGCTAACACATGCTCATGACTCCACCTCCCCACCCCTCCTCTCTCCGCCTCCACCCGCCGTCCTGTTTCCACGGTGCAAAAACAAGGACGGATTACCGTTCATCTGCTCCATCGCCATGGAAACACTGACCTCACACCATGGTGACCAGCAGTCTGGGCTGGTCGCCATGGCGATCTGCTGCCAGTGCTGTACCGTGTGTGCCAGGGTGGAGAGGATCGAGGGAGGGAGAAGGGTCTGCTGGGCAGTGATGGAGTGGCCCTGCAGCTCTCTGCAGAAAGCGGAACAGGCTGTGCTTCCGTGTGACCAGCAGAGGGCGCTCAACATCAAATAAGAGCAGAATGAATTACAGTTGATGGGAGAGTCTGAGGAAATGACCATTTCTGACTAACGTGTGATTATTGACTGTTGAGCAGAGTGTTTTATTATTTACCATCTGATGGTCACATGTCACAGGCCTTCACTGACTGTGGTTAAACCCTTCAACCAAACAGCAGCGATGGGAAAGATTCCCATGTTTACTACATGTTTACTACATGTTTACTACATGTTTACGACTTGTTTACGACTTGTTTACGACTTGTTTGCCTTCTGCTTTTCAAATTCACAAATGACTCTCCAACTCCCCGTCGAGGACGTTATTCAGAACTCACTCAACCTGGAAAAGATGTGTACGTTACGTGAACAAGTCCAAACCTTTAAAGTCTTTCAATTTCACATTTTATCATATGAAGTCATTTATGTAAATCTGACACAGCAAAGTCACCAGTAACTCCACATTAATGTTTAATGAGATAAATAAAACTTTGGATTTGAGGGACAGATAAAAGTAAAAATTCTTCACTTTCAGTTACAAACTTCAGAATAAAAACATGTGCCAAACTTCTTTTGACTTGAAATCATTTATACCATTTAAATACTTCACCTTTTCTGTTAAAAGGTCGAATAAAAGCCTAAATTAAAAAAAAAACCTGAAGTACCACATGGAGGTCGTACGCCTCCGCGTGGGTGGGTGCCTGTTTGAAGCAGATGTAGAGGTTATGGGTGTTTTGTAGTGATGATGACAGTGTTTGGGAAGGTTAGTGTTGGGTGTTCACGAGCAAAACTTACACAGGATCACAGTGGCCTTGACCTTTGACCTCTGACCTCCACAATCTAATCAGTTCATCCCTGAGGCACAGTTGACATTTTTGCAAAGTTTGAACGCCGTCCCTCAAACGGTTCTTACGATATCGCATTACCATGCAAAACATAAATATGGTCATAGTGACCTTTCCCTTTGACCTTTGACCTCCAAACTCCTTTCAGGTCGCCGGCGCAGAGGCATAAAAACAACAAGATTTCCCGGAGCCTCCAGCTGAGACCTCAGCTTCATCAGGCTGAGGGTCTGTGAGTCCCGGTCCGTCCGTCTGTCTCCTCAGAGTAAATGTGTCGTCGTCTCGTTGAATCGGAGCTCTGCTGATGATTTGCTGATCTGATCGAACTAATTAACCTGCTTCTCTTTCTTGCTCCCCGTCGCTCCCAGTCGTCCCTGTGAAGGTCCACAGGGACGACTGGGAGCCGATGTCCCAGTTCAGACGCCAGCCTCCGTCTCGCATGTCTTTGTTCAGCATCTCATCCATCACGGCTCTGTAACTAAAGTGAGGCGAATGGTTTTTATTATTATTATTTTACTCAGTGAGCCTCATCCAAAGAGCAGTAAACAGAAAAAACCTGGATCAGATCAGGATTTGCTTTGACCCCCCCTTTGCCTTTACACCAGCACCAGTTCTCCTCAGTACACCTGTTCACAGTTTCTCCGGTACCTGTCAGTCCTGTGTCTCAGTCCTCCTGTGGGTTTAGTCTGTCTCAGTGTCTCTGTCTCTTCCAGTGATCCCAGACTGACTCCATGATGCTGAGAACAGGTCTCTGTGGGGTCCAGACCGTCTGCTGCAGGACTTCTTGTCCTCCTGGTTTCTGAAGAACATTAATCTCCCAGCCTGATGTGTCGTTCTCACATAAATCCAAATCAAAAGTGAATAAAGCTGGACGTACAGAAGACACAGTGGTTAGAGTCCTGCTGTGAAGACCCACAGTGTGTGTGTGTGTGTGTGTGTGTGTGTGTGTGTGTGTGTGTGTGTGTGTGTGTGTGTGTGTGTTGTTTTACTGCCGGGTTGAATAAATGACAAACTGTCATGATGACTGGTGGCTGTGAACTCTTGGAGTCTTGGACTTTTATTGATTATGGACGTGTTGGACTTTGTGGACTCTTGGTTTCTTGGGTTTTATTCAGTATTTGCTGTTTTATTTTGAAGTCCTGTTGCCTGTGTATCTGTTCCAGATTGCTTCCTGTATTTGTCTTTTTCCCACCTTTTATGATTGTCTGCGTCCCTGTCTCTCGTCAGTTCACCTGTAGTCTTACCTCTGGTTGCACCTGTCGTACCTGTGTTTGATCATGTGTTGCCCCAAATAAGAATCCCTCAGTTTTCCTGTTTCCCAGTGATTTTTTGTCATTAGAAGACGTCACTCATCAGTTTACTGTCCATGAATGTGAGCCACTGAAGAACAGTATCAGCTGAGATCAATCATGATCAATTATTACCTCATATCATTTACTGCCACTGAAAAACCTGTAAATATTCACATTTGAGAAAATGGAACAAAGAGTGAACGAATTATCAGAATCGTCAGCTAATTTTCTGTCGACTGATGAATGAGTCGGCCGTTTGAGCTCTGGAGACCTGGGTTCATGGTCTTTGACTCAGACCTGTGAGGTCGGGTTTAGACTCTCAACCTGGATGTTCTCAGGAAATGCTGTTCTTCATGTCGTGGTTCATCCTGTCACTACGGTTTCTTGTTCATTAGTTGCCATTAATCGAACTTAATTCAGCGAAAATGTGTGGAATGGCATCAGATTTGTTCAGACGTTACTGACGCAGAAGGTTTTGATGTTTGAGACGTTTTGTCGTCTTTAGACTCAGAGACCTGGGTGACTTTAATCCGCTCGGACCAGCTTCTGAAACTCAATCATGTCAGACAGGAAACGAGGAAATCTGACCTGTGATCAGCAGAGAGTCTCCGCTCGCTGCTGCACAGTGAAACTGACACTGACACAGTTTCACTCGTCATTTCTGTTGTTTCAGCTGAAAACTGCAGAGGCAGGAGTCAAAGCATGGATATTTACCAGGCTTTAATGAAGGAACAGTCCAGATGCATTGTGGGAAATGTAGGAGCCAGTGTAGTAATGATGACATTACTCTTCAGTGGTACAAAGTCTTATATTAACGACCAAAAACATTATTTTAAAAGCCTACATCGCAGCATCAGACACATCACAGTGTCACTGTCCAGTAAAAGCAGCAAAGTTTTGATCTTAACCAGCTGGTGCTCGTTTAATTTACTCTCAGGACTGAGTGGTTGCCATCGTGCAGAGAACCGTCTGGTTTCCAGTGTGGTCGCTGTGGGAAACGTCGCCTCCAGCTTCAGGTCCAGTCTCACCAGTGAAACCTGAAGCTCCTCTCTTCTTCGCTGGTTGGAGGAGCTGTGACTTTTGTCTTCTCCTGAACGTCTTTGTCATGTTCACCAACAAACAGAGACAGTTGACAGGAGAGGAGATCACGGTTTCAGGTGCATCAGAAACCAGTAGGAACCTGTTTGTGGGCAAAGGGGTTTTCCGGCTGAACGTCTGACGTTCTGATGGACCTCGGCTCAAACCGCCGCCTTTGACTTTACAAACCATGTTGGGTCTGCTGCCCGCAGAGTTAACTCTTACTTTAAAGGAGCAGTCCTACATTTTCACTCCGAGCAGTTCCCACCTGCTTTCAGTCCCTGGGCTGCTCTAAGCTAAACACATCCAGAATGTCAGAACTCAAACACGTCTTTAGATACCGTCTCACATTTCCTCCCAAACCCCGTCTTCTTGAAATTATGTTTTTATGTCTCTAAGAAATGTGACACCACCTGAGAAACTCTTCATCAATATAAATACCAAATGTTAATTAACATGAGAGCAAAGCTCCAGTCTTTCACTAACCCGATCCAAAACATTGTTCTGGTCTAAACATGACCACAGACCGGACTCAGGATGTGAAGTCCTGATCTCTACATGTCCCCTCGACCGCCTCCCTGTCCTCCAAGTGATCGAGGAATGGGCAAATCAAATCAGCAGTAGGCCTGAATTCTAGGTTTCTAGGAGACAGGGTGTCTCTGAGCTCGCTGGTAGTGTCGTGCTCATGTGACTCATTTCGTTCACACTGTAACTGTGCTGAGCTTCTTCCAGATCCTTCTGACGACTCTGAGGAGCCTGACACTGGAAAGACGAGTTCCTGTGATCACAGGTGAGGGACAGGTGCTGAGGACAGAAATAAAGGTGACGACTGGAAGCTGAAGGTTTTTTCTTTGTGTCTCTGATGGACTTTAGGACCCAGCGGAAACAGTCACTGGTCTTCAGTCTGCTGCTTTATGAGACTCAGGAAGTGCATCTCAAATTACCTCCTCCCCCCTCAACTACCCCTCCCTTCCTGAACTGTGTGTGTGTGTGTGTGTGTGTGTGTGTGTGTGTGTGTGTGTGTGTGTGTGTATGTGTGTCAGACATGGAGGAAGAGGTCGTATGGATTGATAAGCTCCGTCTCAGTGAGGTGGAGCTGCAGCAGCAGTTTGTTCCTCTCGTGTAATCTTCATTCTCGAATGTGAAAAGACGGTTGTACAAAACTTGTGTCCAGCGTCTCGTCTGTCTCTGAGAGTCTGTCTCTGAGAGTCTGTCTCGCCTCAGCCTGGGACGGCTTGTCATGAAATTTGCTTTAGATATTCATGGTCCGTAGAGGATGAACCTGACTATGAAGACTTTTCCTCTGGTGCCTCCAGCAGCTCCAGATTTTCACTGATTCACTGAAATATCCAAACATTTATCTGATGGACTGACACAGAACGTTGTCATTGTTCTCAGAAGATGAATCCTTTGGTTTATGATCAAATACCTGCAGAGCTCCTGCTGTTCCCATCAGCCTCAGCTGGACCTTGAGCTTTGTTCGAACTGTACAACACACCTGTTTTATCAGTGCAGGTGTTTTTATCCTGATCCTGTTTTTATTTACTTATTTGTTTGGCTGTTTTAGTCCAGATTTAAAGTCATTTGAAGAGCAGGGGCCCTGTTAAATAAACCAGTAAATGGACATCAGTGTGTTGGTGTCATTGTGAGCATGCTGCCATGTTGATGTTAGCACAACCTTACACAGCTCAGGAAGCTGAGTGTGTCAGGACAGTATCCTGACATGGAGGAGCTGCTGAATTGAACTGGTCACAGGAAGCTAATGTTGCAGAAATGACATAAAAAGCACATTTCTTCACTTTGAATCATCTAAAATCCGATAAAACATCTGTTGTCTGTCTGTATGTTAAAAAGGGATGCAGTGTCCACGAGTGAGAGGGAGGCTGTGTGTGATCTGAACATCATCAGGTGCAGTTCTGTAGAATTTACTCTGGTTTTCACTTTGCTTCTGTAAATCCAGAGGTTGTAACACACTCTCCAGTATCAGCCTGCAGAGGTCAGGAGATAAAAATAAATGGTCTGTGCAGAGAAAGTACTGCCAGCTGCTGATTCTGAGGACAGACAGGACGGAGTATCTGAAACATGATGCATCATTTATAACGTGATGAAGAAAACCCCACACCGGAGGCTCGGACCGGCCTGGACCTGTGGACCCCGTCAGTCAGAACGGCAAAGCTCAGAACTTTGAAACGGAACGAAAAGACAAATTTAAAAACGAGTCGAGCATCGTGAAGCAGTCAGCGTGCTCTCACCCACAGCTCAGTCTCACATCATGGAAATATGAAATGTGCTGCTCTGTTTCTGGTGCTGGTTCAGATCATCAGTCTGCTCATGTCCGTCATCACTTTCACTGCTCTGATTCACACTCGGGCTTCAACAGTCTCACAGGGGATTTTTATGTTTCTGCTGAATGTGAGGCTGCAGAGAAAAACAGGAAGTGTGCAGAGTGATCTGGGCCAGCTGACATGTTTCAGAGCCTGCAGGCCGTCTCCTGCAGCTCGCCTCGCTCGCTCCACACAAACACACCAGCACTTCCTCATTCTTCACAGTTCCGCCCCAAAGCCAACGAACGGCAAATATTTGTTTTTATCCTGAGCAGGAAGATGCTGAACGCAGCCTGACTGCTGCTGCTGGAAAGCAGAAATTACATCTGTATAGATCATTACTTCTGCCACTGGGGGGGAGAACTCCAGCTCTCACGTTTTTCACAGGTATTTCACAAGAAATGAGTCCGTTACTTGGAACATGTGACATTAATGAGGCAGATTCCCACTGTAGAAATGAACTTTAAACTGATGTAGTTCAGTGGTTTCCAGACTGGAGCACAGGGTAAATCTGAGGGGCCTCATGTGGAGCAGGACTCATGTGGACCAGTGTGTGGTTGGCCACACACCGAATCCACAGAGACAAAAACCAAGACTCAAAACAACCACAAACAACATGAGGGGGTCTTACTCCTCTGTAGGAGGGTGGAGGCCTTTTACATGTCCGTGTCCAGGGCCTGTTGTCTCACAATCTGTCCATGGCTGTGGGATACATGGAGTTACATGGCAGCTATTTACTGACATTGTTTCATATAGAAAATGAAATGTGGTTCTTTTGACATTTTCTTATTATCAGCATATTACTCATTTACACATGTTCTTTTAAACTGTGTCCCAGTCCGTGTCCCAGTCCGTGTCTCAACAGGAAACTTACAGATGTGGATAACAGCGCACATTTTCAGACGGTCCCTCCAGGGACACGTTCATAGTGTTGACCTCAGCTGTTCGCATGAAAAGAGACAGAAACGGAGCTGAGAGTCCAAACCTGGGATCAGATGATCTGGGCACTGTCCAACGCAGCAGCGTACCGGGCTGTACCGGACACAGAGTGTCCTAAACCTAAAGAGTTCATCCTCTGGGAAGCATGAATGTGAATCTCACAGAGACTGGCAGGGCTGAAAATCAAAAGATTTTTTTCACTTGTTATAAGAAAATGTGATTCTAACAGTCTGATAAACAGTATCTGTTGTGTTCATGTTGTGTTAATCTCTGTGTATTTCTCAGGATTCAGCCACTTCCTTAGCCCTTCATCACATCCTCCTCCTCCTCCTCCTCCTCCTGCAGCCAGGACTCCATGTATGGTCTGAGGGGAAACTTTTCAAACCTCCAGCCACCAAAAACCCTCCAGCAGGGAGTGACTCTAATTCTCCGGAGTCTCAGAGGGCGAGTCCTGTATTTTTAGAAACGCAGACTTACTGGCTATTATGAAAGAGGGCGTGTGTGTGTTTGTGTGTGTTTTTCTCTCTGTGAGGAAAACCTGACAGTGACAGATGGATCATCATGTCTCTTCATGTTTGAAGCCTCATTTTTTCAGCTGAATCTGCTGCTGAAAACATCAAGGAGACTCAAAACCTTCCGCCTCTTTCAAACAGAGGTGGACGTAACTCAAGTACTGGACATACTTGAGTGAATTTACTTACGTATTTCTGAAAAGACTTTCTGTTTCTCCTCCACCAAATTTCAGTCAGAATTGTTGAAGTTACTTTGTAGGTTCAGATTTTATCTTCAGCCTGAGATAAAACCATAAATATTAACTGTCATTATCTTTATTCTCTGTCACTTTCCTTTGTTCTTTCCTTCCTTCTTTTTCTTTCATCCTTCTGCTTTCAATATTTTGTTTTTGATGTGAAAACAGCGAAATTCCCACAACTGGAGAAACCAGGTTTTCCCTGAGATTATCAGTAGTCTGATGGAGTACATAGGAGGTTTTCCTGTGACACTGAGCCTCTGTGAGTATCAGAACTCTGACTGAAGACGTCTCTTTGTGTCTTACTGAAGATGCTTGCTTACTTTAACCGAGAAGTCCTCAGAAATAAAAGTCCTGTTTCTACATAAAGGATTCAGAAGAGGATCTGAAATGTCAATTTTTGCAGTTGCAGGTTCATAACAAGCAACTTTCATTTCCTCAAATCAAACTAGGAGCCAATTAGGAGCAGACCCACCCTCTTTGGGGCCTGAAGAACATTTGAATACTCGCCCACTTCAAAAATCTGAGCCTTTACACAACCACCCTGAATCATGAATAAGATTCTCTGAAAACAACAAAATGAACTTGGTAAAGTTTCGTTTTCTTTAACGTGTCACTGATTATGAAATCGCAACGTTCTCACTGTGAGACTCACTGGATGTTTGGTTTCATTTTGTTTGGTGAAAAGTTTAGGATTTTATTCAGGAAGTGTCACTGAGATCAAACCACGTATATACAACATCACAGCAAGACGCAGAGGAAAGAGTCCTGCTGATAGATAGACAGATAGCTGCTGCTACCCTCTTGGTAGCGGCAGCTTACCTTAGCTTAGCATAAAGACTGGAAACAAAGGGAAACAGCTAGCCTAGCTCTGTCCAAGGGTAAAAAGAGCCCAGTCAAGAAACAGTCTGACTCATAAACCCTTATAAAAACCAGGGACTGTCATTTTTCCTTTTTCATACAGATCAAACAAATTTGGTGTGAGCCAGGCTAGCTGTTTTACCCCTGTTTCCAGTCTTTATCCTAAGCTAAGGAAAACCAAAAACAGAGTCTGATGGTGAAAGCACCTGGACCATGAACCAGGACAATGACGGGTTTTTGTCTTTATCATTCAGCCTCTGATTAAAACGTTTACTGCTGATTATACTGTCTCTAAAGGCAGTTACAGTGTGTGTGTGTTTGCTGATGTGTGTGATCACAGCAATCAGATGCTTTCATTTTCGTTTCTGATTTCTAACTTCACAGTTTGACCGAACGTTCTGCTTCATTTAGGAAGAACCTGCGTAGAACCGGATCCCTGCGCCCCTCAGGATGATATCTGTGTTCATTTCAAAGTGATGGACCCAAACTAGATCAGAATCCAGATCCATTCCGAGCTCCGACTCCGCTCCAGGGTTTGTGTCCTCCCGCTCAGCCGGTTCCTCGGCCGCCATTTCAGGAGCTGCAGAGGCCTTTTCTGTCATGGAAGAACAAAAGCAGCTCTGTCTTTGTCTGCAGCTTCACATTCACATGTAGCATTTACATTTACAGACATGCAACTGCTTTCACATCCGATCCACACACACACACACACACACACACTGAGAGACAAACTAGAGTCAGGGCCTTTAATTATTAAAAAACTTTGACGTGTGGCTGAACATGTGGAAAGTTCAGCTGGAAACACACTGAACATGTGTTGGTGTGTGTGCCGACACATCTCTGTCCACCTGCATCACATTTACACACAGATTTCTCCTGGACTTTTATTCTGAAATTTTCAAAAAAAGGCCCAATATTTTCAGAACTACGAGCCCGGTGTTTTCCTCCGTGTCCGGTTCACGAGCACACGTTCAGCTTTGTCTCTGGTGTTTTAAATCACCGTCAAAAGCTTTCATTTGATCTCAAATTCAGCTGTTTGTGACTGAAACAGTCATTTTTATCTGAAAATCATTTTCATTTCATCAAAGTCAAAATATTTAAAGTTAAATGTTAAAGTTTCTAAGGATTTCACTGCACGTCAGGGTTTTTATTGGCATGTGTGGTTTCTGTGTTGCAGTCCCACAGTGTGATTCCTACATGGAGTGTGTGCAGTGGCTCATTAAATCTGAAACGTACTTTCTAACCTGGATCCACCTCAGGTTTTACACCAGATTAAATCATGAAAAAGAAAAAGGAAAAGGGAGAAAAGGAAAAGCTCTTTACTTATGGAAACGTCTTCAACCCCCCCCCCAAAAAAAATTACACACACACACACACACACACACACACACACACACACACACACACACACACACATAAAGGCCATCCCGTATCAAAGGAGTGTTTGATGTCAGGCAGTCAGTGTGGGCCAGTCGGGGGATGGGGTGGGGGGTAAACAGCAGGAATGCCAAACCTACACTGTTAAGCTACACTGAATGGAAACTCTGTACTTTAACCCACACATGCATTTATTAACAGAGCGAAACAAAAGAGAAAAAGACTGAAGTCCTGTTGGCGACATCTGGAGGCTGCAGCCTTCATCACACCACTAACGATAACACACAGGTTCACGTCTTTCAGGGTGAAGAAGTGTTTGATTCGTTAACATTCGACTGAGACCATGACCTTTCCCTGACCTTTTGTTACCTGAACCTAACGTGTTTCTGTCACGGTCACGTTACCTGAGACACCTGCTTCATTTGACTGACCCAGACTTTGTGTCCGTCACAGAATCTCAGCTCTGTCAGTATTCAGATGAAGACAGAGCATGAAAGCTCACCAGCAGTGGCATCACACTGAACATAAACATCTATGAACTTTACCAGGCGCTCGACCAGCGGTGATGATGATGATGGTGATGATGATGATGCTCCAGTGAATAAAGCCACAGGAAAGTTTCCAGCTGAATGTGACGCCTCTGACTTTACCGCAGCTGTTAGCTGCATCATTTCCACCTTAAATCAGACACGATAATGGAAGACGACGCATCTTACGGCTGGGTGACAATTGGTGTGAGTCCAGTTCAGGTTGAGGCTTGATGCTGAGACCTCGGCGGCCTCCTGTCATCACAGCTGTACAGACACAGCTGGGCAGGAAACAGCTGCTGGCTGAATTATGATTCCTGACATCTAATGACTGACACGTCTGTTATAATACACAGAAAACTACGAGCTGTCGTCGCCCTGTGAGTGTTGCACAGCCAGAACTGGAAACAGGACTGAACCATGACTCCAGCAGCTGAAGAAGACCATGAGACACAACTGAAAGCTTAACCTTGAGTTGATGGGGGGAACTGACCTGTTCATCACTGCTGGAACATGTTTTGAGTTGTTGTTGAAACAGGTCGTGATCCAGCTGTGACAGATTTAGTCTATGCTGGATACCTGCAGGCTCAGGTGTTAAACCACAGCCCACACACCTTATTCTCACTGTGGAGCCCAACAGAGTTTAAATAATCATTTCAAAGTTCCTCGTTACACAGTGAGGACTCACCTGTTTGATGTTTAGTTCACTTACATCCACGTTATTTTATTAGAATTATTGTTCAATTAATAAGCAGACAACAGGATGATAAGTCCCTGTAACGTGGCTTCATGTCTCCTACACACCACAGTGTGTGTTAGTGAGTGACAGCTGATGACGGACAGAGTTACGCTCACTGATCACCTACAAGCTGCAGGTTTGTTTCCAACCAGTCTCATGGTCTGACTTCGTTTCACTGTTTTTATTTCAGATGGAAATGAGCCATTTCTGACGTTTACGTTATTTATTCCAAAATTCTTTTAAATAAAAGAAAAAAATCCAAACATTGAGCAGAGTGTAATCAATCAATCACGTCACAGACGTAAACCCATTAATGACACTGCAGACTCAGCACAAACGACAGCACCTGTAACACCAGTAATCACCAGGACCTGCAAACACCAGCGCTTAAAAACCGACTTCCTCAACCCGTCGACCAGGTGAAGAGCGTCAGACTGATCTGAGATCAGAGGGTGTGAGTGTTCCTCAGGTGACAGGCTCCATGTTGAGCTGTGGGCTTCAGCTGCTGATGGATCGTATCAGAGCAGACCACACACACACACACACACACACACACACACACACACACACACACACACACACACATTAATGCACACTGTGCAGCTCTGCAGCTCCAAACAGTAACATTTAAGGAGAGAACATGTTGAAAACAAGTCATATCTGATCCAGCTCTGATCCAGCTCTGGTCCAGCTCTGGTCCAGCTCTGGTCCAGCTCTGGTCCAGCTCTGGTCTGATCCAGAGACGCAGCAGTGAGTTTTGTTTTATCCTGTTACAGGTGGAATATTTTTTCACTATGTGTGAAGCAGCGTTTGGACGTTTGGTTCCAAACACACAGGAAACAGGAAACAGTGACAGTACTCTGATTGGACACAGACTCTGATAGCAGAGTGTCTTCACAGCCACGAGCGTCACACCACAGAACAGGAAGCTGCTCTTCCTCTGAGGAAGTCAGACACTTTCCCCAAAGTGTGAGGAGAGTCTGCCGCTCTAACATTCACAGGTTTGACCATTTGTTTTCCAAACAGGAATTATTCCTAAACACTCAACATTTGAGGGGCGCAGACAGTAAAACATTCAGTCAAAAAGAGAAGGATGCAGGCAGCAACCCGAACCCTAACCCACAGGACTCCCCACAATCCCCTGTGCTGTTTTAACCAGGTCAGGTCTGTCCTGTCCTGCACTGTGCAGATGCCAAAGAGGAAAAAAACAACAGAATGAAAACTTAAATCATGAAAAAAATAACAAAGAAAATATAAAAAATCAACTGAAAAGGTAAAAACGAAGAACACAGAAAGATTCATATAAAATAACTTGATATGAATAAAAGAAAATACAGTTTGTTCTGGTCTCAGAGGTCCTGAGTGTGGCCACCAGAGGGCAGCACATCCACCCAGACAGAGCTGGATGTAGGAAACCTGCTGCTGTTTCTTCTTTTACTACTGCACTTTATAATCAATCAGTTCATCTTTGATTATTTATTTATTGTTGTTTAAGTGTTTATTAATTACCATGTTTTTCTGTCTCCCTTGAAAATGACATGATGCATCTCAGGAGGTTTGTCCTCAAATTAAATCCCCAAAAATTATTTGACAGTTTAAGTTGAATGAAAACTTATAATCAGAGTGTAAACCATGTTTTTACGTGAGTGTGTGTGTGTGTGTGTGGGGGGGGGGGGGGTCTCCTCTCCTCTCCTCTCTTACCAGCAGATGGAGGCAAAGACTTGAACATGACTGAAACAAACAGCAGCTTCATCACCAGCTCTGAACAAACACGCACACACATACACGTACTTATATCTTTGTGAGGACACATAATGCTTTCTCTAGGACAGACCAAAATGTCCTCGCTCCGTAAGGTCTAAGCTGATTTTGGTCCTCACAACACTTGCACACACACACACACACGTGTTCAGTATTTGTTTACCTATTTCATATCGTTCCATCTTTACCATGTTCTCAGTCACTGTCTGTTTACGGAGCAGCCTGCCTCTCATGAACCTTTTAATATGTTTATACGCTGCTTATTACGACTAAATGAGCTAATATCAAAGAAGTAACGTGAAAAAATGATCATCCCTGATGCCGGACTGAACTGTGGCTTCTGTAACTGTAGATATTGTGTTGTTGTTTTCACTGTACAGATTTAAACATAAAAATAAACAAATAATTGTATTATTTTTTTAAATATCATTGTTTACTTGTATTTAAACCAAAGTTCGACCCACAGATTGGACACTGCTCTACCATCCAAACTGACTGACAGCTGTTCAGTTAGACGACAACGAAATCTGAGTTTTCCTGTTTCCTGAGACATTTGCAGACACAGGAAACGTTTTTCAGTCATCATCACAAACTACAGTCGACATAACAACACTTTAATCACATGTTTGAATGTGTAGAGTTCAAACATCAGCCTCAGCGTCTGAACGTGCTCCAACATGAATCATCCTCCTAATGAAATTATCACAGAGAGAAGTGCACTACACACTGACTCATGACATCATCAAAATACATAGCTGTGTGTGTGTGTGTGTGTGTGTGTGTGTATCCATCTGCCTGCTGCAGGACTATAGAGATCAATAATTAAACACGGCTAATGGGCTGCAAGCTGCAGTCAGGGACATCTGTCTGACTGTGTGTGTGTGTGTGTGTGTGTGTGTGTGTGTGTGTGTGTGTGTGTGTAAAACCAACTGAGCATGCTCATTTCAGCCATATCATAACCAGGTCAGAGCCTCAGGTTGACCTGCTGACCTCCAAACACACGACATGAACTTTAAATATTAATGCCACTGATGCTCACACTAACACTAGAACTAATATGTAATAGTCTTCATATGAAAAGGAAATAAAAAAAAGAGCAACAGACAGAAAACGTCAATCGATTTCTGTCACAATAGAAAAATATTTTCACAGTAAAAGAACCAGAGGAAGGATTTTCACTGTTGTTTCAATCATCAGTCGTATGGTCTGTGCCCCACAGCGTCTCACACACTCCAGCCACCAGCTCTGTGCACAGACGTGAGACTGATATCTACCTGAACCTCTCACCGTCAGAACAGCAGACAGGGAACGGGCACATTTCCCAAAGTGCTGAACTGCTCCTTTATCTCCACCTCTGAGGCTGAACCTGTTGCTCTGTGGGAGCAGAGCTAAATTTAGATTTGGACGAACTCTGCTGTTTGTTCTTCTCCTCGGGTTGAAACAGGAGGAACGGAGTTCATCACAGCTCTGACAAAACTCTGAGCAGATCAGAAACAGCAGCTTTTTTCTCTGAGATCAACAGGAAGTTACACGTTGGCCTCTTCCTGTTTCAAACCCAGTTTTCTTTTCTTGGGCTTGTTCTTTTGCTTTTACTTTGAAGGACTCCTTGTAATGCTGCAGTTTTTCACACTGATTCACACATTTCCTGCTAAACTAAGTCTCCTAAAGGATCAGTAGTTTTCTGCTTTCCTTCATAACAGCTGACTCTCAGTGGAAACTCCTGACTTTACCTGCTGCAGCTTTGAATTTACCTGTGTCTCACAGGAATACAAACATACAACCATACATCATTACGAGATGTTTTCTTATTGGTTATTAAATATTACTGCGTTTAAACACCAAATGTTGGAGAAGCAGAGACAAAAATCTGGTTTGGAAAGAAAAGATGCTTCAGACTGTGGTCGTCCTGGGCTTCTCTGTGTTCAAAGAGGAGCTCCACGCACTTCATATAACACACACACTGTAAAACATCACACAGGAGTTTAGAGGAATCATCGATGTAAGTATGTGAGTTTTGTTCATTTCAAGTTAACTGAACTTCGAATGTCTAGTTTTAATCACCAGAAGTGAAACAGGAGTTGTGACTTGAAACGAGCTGAATGAATGAACTGCTCAGCGTTCACTCGGCTCTGACTGTGGCACAAACTGTCCTCAGGTCAAATGAAGAACCGACTCTTAAAACAGAGAAATGTAAAAGGAAAGTAAATCTGTGTGAACAGTCGAGTCAACTTCAGTTCGTTTTCAAAACTCATAAAACTGTGTTGAACTGTTGTGTTGAACTGTTTGACCTCAGTTCAGTTCATTCATTCATGTACTTTACTCGTGTAAACAGGTGATTTTTCCAATGAAACACACACTGTGTGTAAACTTTTTTTTTTTTGCTCAAAATTACAAAAAAAGTGATTTCTGAAAACGAACCCCCCACCCCCACAAAAAAAAAAAAAACCCAGCTGTGGGGGCTGCTGCCACGCCACAGATGAACTGCAGAGACCGGAGCTGTGGTCCCAGTTTGTTCCTGTCACACAGAGCTGCTGGTTCTTCCACATGATGACAGGATGACAGTGTCTCCTTAAATGATGTTCATCATCCACCTGCAGTTTCTCCAGCTTCATGAAACTGGTTCTGGTTCTGGTCACACTCTGAACACAGCACCTGGTTCAGGTCAGGGGAAGATCCTGGTCTGGTTTAATACAGTTCACAGTGACTTCAGACACAAACTGTTTATTTAGATTGAGCCTGAACCCCCATCTGTCCTGAACCTCGACCGAAGAGCTTCTGCTGCCTGAACCACAGATCCAGGACTCTGGATGTGGACCTGGTCTCTGGTGTGGAGTCAGGATAACCACGTTGCCCGCAGACACACAGCGGAGTTTCTTGGAGCAGCGTCTGAGCCTTAAACTCTCTGGTTCGTGGAGGATTTGACCAAAGTAGTCCTGTTGTCCTGCTTCTTCTCACGTGACCTGAACGCATCGTCAGCCTCGCTGCAGCTCTGGGAAAACCAGCTTGGACGTCTCACATGCATGAGTAGCTGCAGCTCGGCTCCACAACAGCGCTACAGTTCATCAGTAATTGTGCAGAGAAGGGCGCATTATCTCTCCCATCATTCCCATTCACTAACTGGGCCTTTCAGCTGGGAGATAAAGGCTTGTTGTCTCAGTGGGAGAGAAGCAGATTCACAACACAAACTGAGACTGATGGATTCCTGCAGGAAGATCTCAACATTAATCAGATTTTTATGGTTCCACGCAGGCGGGAAAGATGGGCGTCATTCCTTTCAAACACAAACCTGGGACATCAGGTTCTACGGCGTCGAGGTTTTTTTTTTTTTTTGTTAATTCAAATCTTCAGACTGACATCTGCCTGCTTTGCCTTGTTTTTGTCCCTGGTCAGCTGCCGTCCCTCATGTACACCATACAATGAGCTGTCACCTGAGGCTCTTTGTTTAAAACCAAGTGGTTTGTAGCTACCAAAGCCTCATGGGAGGTGTAGTTGTGGAATAGCAATAGTTTTATCCTGTGTAGGTCGTCTGCTCATCGAACCACAGTCTCTCTGACGAAGCTGGTCTCTGTAATGGAGGTCACGCTCATTAATGCTTCTGTTGATTAATTAGTAAAGTCTGTCACTTTAGATTTTCATTGAGATAAGAAATTAGAAGTTCATTACATTGTTCCAGTCACGTGTGAAATCATTGCTGTTCCTGACAGACCACAGACCAGAGACCGCAGAGTGACTCCTGCCTCCTCTGAAAACTTCCAGGCTAAATAATGTTCGAAGTCAAACAGGTGTAAGAACTTTTGTGTTTTTTAATGTGTTATCTGTACTACCTGTATTTTTTAATAATGTCAAGATGCTAAAATGAACAGAAACTTAACACCGATGACCTCTGCCAAGCTCAGACCCTGAGCTCGTGACCTCAGTCAGTTAATAGATTGTATTGTTGCAGTACCACAAATGACCACTGGGAAAATTGAATTGCATTGAACGCAGCTCTCTTGATGCATCCATGCCAGCATGTTACCTCCTAAGTTACCTGCCACTGGACTTTACCAAATATCACCGTGTCACCAAACCTCTGAACTCTCTGCTCCACGAGACCATTAAGGACCGTAGAGAGAACGGGTACTGGACTGTGAAGTCAATCAGTCCCGCTGCTCAGGCATCATTGCTAAAATGGTCGTCAGTGTGTATCGCATCAAAACAAGACCACAAACAAATCTGTTTTAAAACAAACTGTGCGACACGAAATGCAACAGGAAATCATGTGTTTGGTGGCGACATCAGAGCAGAGGTGTGTCCTGGACGTCCTCAGCTCTACACACAGGTACAGGCCGACTGCTGCAGCGTCAGGCTAATTGGACCATACACCTCCTATTGTTAGGAGTGAAGCTAAGGGTCGTCCCACACCGATTCTCTTCGCACACTAATGCGTCCAACACAAAGGCAGGTAATGCCTTAACAGGAGGGGAAATGGGTCACGTCAAACTGTGTGTGTGTGTGTGTGTGTGTGTGTGTGTGTGTGTGTGTGTGTGTGTGTTTAGGAGTGTACTAAGGATTTATCAGTGGTGTTTTTTTTTTCACAACCTGAGACTAAAGGCTTTTACTGTGAAGCAGCTGCAGGAAGCAGCTGCTTCTGGTTGATCACTGGTTCAGGTTTTCACCACCAAACTGATGATGCATGTTTTAGCTTCAGGTTGTAAATTCATTCAAAGTTCTGTTTATTTTACAAGAAAAGTCTTTGTCAAAGCTCGGAGTCCCGGTTTGGTTTTACTGTTTACGACCTCGAGGTGCTTTGACTGATCTCTGTACGAGAAAAATGCCTTTAGTGACACAAACATTCTGTGGAAATGGACTTAATGGACCTCGACCTTAGACTGTCTCCAAGGTCAAGAACAAACTTTGACTTTTAGGCCAAAATGAGTGAGAAGTGCTTCAACCTGCTCCAAGAATCAACAACTGGACAAATTACCTGCTGATGAAGATCATGTGAAAAGACGGAAAGCTCCAAAACAGCTACTGAACAGACCTTGAGGTGAGACTGTTTTGTCAACTCTGCATCAGAATGATTATTTTTCTATTGCATCAGTGGTGGAAGAAGATTTCAGCTCCTTTACTTAAAAGCACAGATACAACAAAGTAAAAATACTAGATTCAGTATCAGCAGCAAACTGTAGGTAAAGTGTTAAAGTGAAAGAAGTGGCTCGGTCCTTCATGTTTAACTGTTGTTGCCTGTAAATGAGTGAATCGTGGCTCTGCCAGTACATGAAGAGTCAGTATTCATTCAGTATTCGGATGAAAAGTCAGCAGTTATTACAGTTCATCCTGAGGGGAACACGAACGTCTGAACCACGCTGCCGACTGCAGAAGCAGCAGTGGTACAAGCTGAAGAGGCAGTGGTGGCAGACGGGTTAGAGGAGAGGGAGGCGTGGAGGAGGTCTGTGGAGGAGCAGGAGGGTTTCTGAGCCCCTCACTGTCTCAGCTTGTTCTGTCCAACAGAATTCCAGCAGTAAATGTGGAGCCTCAGGCTACAGGCTCGTAAAGCTGCAGAGACGCCTTTAAAAACACTGCCTGAGTGTGAGTGTGTGAGACATTACATACATTACATACATTACATGTAGAAGCATTATCTCAGGACAGTAGCTGCTTCTTTATGTGCTGTTGTCACTCAAACTGTTTATCTGTGTCTGATTCTCGTTCTCCTGAAGCTTCTGTGAATCCTTCAGAAATCAGCTCCTCCTCAGAGAGGAAGTCCTCCTGTTTCTCCCTCTGGTCCAGGTCCATGGTCTGGTCCAGGATGATACGCAGCAGGCTGTCAGTGCAGCAGGTGAGGAGCCGAGTGGCATTCCCTCCACCACATGGGTCAGGACAGAGTGTATTATCACACTCATTTAACCGACTGTTAATACGGGTAGGGTTAGTTTCACCAGTAAACTGGTAACTAAGATGTGATGTTCATTGTATTACAGTAGTAGACAGATGACAGGAAATCCAGAGACAGAGAGACGCGGAATGACATGCAACACTGCAGACATCTGCCCCACCAGAGACCAGGTTCACATCCAGAGTCCAGTCTGTGGTTGTCTTGTGCAACTATAGTAGTACTTTGGGCAATGTTGTTTTGTTTCTGTCATGCTACTGTAACAACCTAATTTCCCTCCGGGGATCAATAAAGTCCTATCTTATCTTATGTAACCAAAGCTCTGTGGTTGAGGTTCAGGTGAGATGCTGGAGACCAGATCTCATATTGAAGTTCATTCATATAAACAGTTCTGAGGCTTGAGGTTTGTTGTAGGAGCAGCTGATAACATCACATCTGATGGGGACTACATTTTCAGCTTGGCTCTACAGGATCTCTTGGACGGATTTCTGAAATCCTTTCCAATGAATCCACGGCTCATTCCACTGAACTGAATCGGACATTTTAAAAGCTGCTGTGCCAGAATCTTAATAAAATAAAATAAAATAAACTAGAGAAGGTAAACACAGCTGGACACAGCTCATGGTTTGTTTAGAATGATGGTAAAAGCATCACAGTGTCATTAGCACAAAAGGAACCTCGTGTGGACACAGACACCTGGAGGTGATGATCAGGGGTCGCTCTCCTCCATCCTCTGCTCCATCTAACGTCATACATCACACATGATGTCCTTGTCAGGCTAATCGATGGAGAGGGAGAGAGAGAGAGAGAGAGAGAGGGAGAGAGAGAACACTTCATTCAAAACAAGGAGAACAGATGAAGGGGGGTAAGGAGAGAGAGGTGACGGTGGATCGACAGTGAAATCAAGTCATGTGACCCTGTGGAGGAAGACAGCAGAGGGAGAGGGGAGGAGTTCCATTGGCTGCTGGTTATTAAACAACCGTTATCACTGTCAGTGAAACAAACACACAAAAACTGTGTGACTGTGACTCCGTGTGGGTTCACATGTTCTCTAACAGCCTCCACTCTCCTGGCTTCAGTCCTCCCCCTCATGTTGCACATTAGTACATTAGTGAGATCAAGCAGCCCCACACACACCCCTCTGTCCTTAAAGAGTCCTGAAGGTCTTGTTCCTGCTGACCTCCAGTGGTTTAACTTCTCACCTGGCTGCTGCAGTGGTGTACAGGTGCACAGAGTACACTGTGACACCAGTGGTGGGTGTTACAGGTGTGAAGAGCACGTTTCTGACCACAGCCAGCATGTGGTTAGAAGAGAAACGGGCTCCAGCCTGACTCTGCTGTTTAACATGCGTTTGGTGGACAATGATTTTCAGGTAACAACCTCTGACACTGGATCGGTTTGCTGTTTTCATCTGGTCTGGTACAGATGTATTGTGTGACTTTCCACCACCAGGGGACAAACAAGCTTTCAGAGACGCAGCCCCGGCACATGAGTGAAGAAATCCTGTATTTGGACTTATTGTGAATGAACTACAGACTCTGTTGAACAGTTCAAATTAGGATGAAGTGTCCAAAGTCTGTCTGTCTCCACCTGCAGGATTTCTCCTGATACACTGTACTGGTTGGGGCCCCGTCATCCTGGTGGAGGGAAATGTTAATGTCACATTATATAATGACATTTTAGACAACACTGTTCTTCCAGCTTTGTGTCAACAGTCTGAATTTGTCTGTTTCCTGTTTCAACATGATAATGCCCCCATGCACCAAGTCAGCTGCTTAAAGAAATCATTTAGAAATCGTCCTGGTGGCCTTGTGCTTAAGAATCACTGTTTACTGTTTACAAACATTTTGTTTGTATTTGATTTTGATTGTGTTTTGTAATTTGTAATGTTTTCATTGATCAGTTGCTGCTTTCAGGGGAACTTAGGGGTCTTGTGTCCTGGGCGTGTTGATCCTGATGAAGGTGTCCACGTGCTGGTAAAGTATGTGCAGGTATCTCTGTCCCAGGCTGAATCAAACTGTATCAAAAGCCAAAGCAGTCACAGTTTGGAGGGGGCGGGGACATGTGGACAAAAGAAGCAGATTTCTTAAAATGTAAAGAGGTTTTTAGAACAGGTACGTCATCCAGAATCAGTCAGCAGGAACCTCCCTGCATCGTCTGACTACAACTCAGTGTTTCTTTGTATTTAGTTAGAAAGAGAAGTGTAAGACATTAGATTTAACTGTGTGATGACTGCACACTCCCTGATCTGACCTTGGGCTGTTTATTCTGCTGTTGAAGTGTCCACTTCACTGCGTCGCTGCGACAGGTTCAAACATGTCGGCTGCATGACACACACACAGTGTAACACAGCTAGTTACAGTCTTTATCTGCTGCTTCTCTCTTTTCTATTCATGTCTGGCTGGTTTTCCCTCCAGTGAACCCTCGGTAATGACGAGAGAAGCTGAAAGTCAGTCAGAGGGATGGAGCGGGAAAAACCAGAAACAAAACAGATTTCACGTGTGTCTCTTCTTGTTTGAGCAACGTCTAGTCATGTAGACCGAATGTATCCCCTACAGGGTGAGATGCACCAGCCTGGATTAACTCTAAACCTGGATTAGTGTCAGCTCTAAAGCTCCAAATATTTAAACTCTAATTTAAACACTCTTCATTGATGAACTTTAAACTGAGCTGAGATGGTTAAATATTCAAAGGCTCCTGCACTTTTGAGGTAGAGAATGTATAATGAGGTTAAACCCAACAGTTTTATGATAACTCTGAGTTTCTAAGCTGCTAATAGAAGATTCTTTTTTAAAAATAAAGCTGTGTTGCTCTGTTGGAACTTTCTGGAGAGGAGATTGATTTCATGTCTTTGTATTCAGATGTACCCAGGTAGCAGTGATGGCTGCACTGTGGGTGAAGGCAGGTTTATTTGCATAGCACCTTTCATCTACAAGGTAATTGAGAGTGCTTTAAGACAAGATATTAAAACTCACCAGGCAACATGAGAACACATGAAGAGGAAGTAAACAGAGTAACCTTATTCAATCAATAAATTACAGTTTCCTTGTTGGTGCAGACAAAGTGTCTGAGCAGTCAGGTCACTGCGTAACTGCACGTGTCCGCTCAGACAACTGAATTCTTCATTTCATAATTGTCCGGTCAGTTTTATTTGAATGGCCCAAACTGAGAAACACCACAGACTCTGTGGCTGTGTGTGAATGCAGCTGTGACTGAGCTGCTGGTGACTCTCATATTGTCTCATATGATTCTGTTTAAATGTCCTGCAGTGCATGTGTGGTCCTGCTCCTCCTGTGAGAGGTCACAGGATACAGCTATGTCAGGTTTTACACTGTACAGTGTATACTAATGAATTGTACTGTAAATAACAGGGTTGATAGAGCACTAACTTTGGAGCTAATATTCAGATTTAGTAGGCAGTCGGCTGAGTGTCGGGACACTCAGCTGTGTTGTGGCTCTGAAAGACCAAATGCTGCCCAGCGTGGCCAGATTAGCTTGTTAGTGGGCCCGACACAAATTATTTGTTGTTTGGCCCCAGTTGTGAGTAAAATAACAGGGTCACAAGATGAAGTACCTGTTTTCAAAGGCGTACAGTGAAAGACGTCCCACATCCCACTGTCTGTCTTAGCTGACATAGACAGATATATGTCTTTTATTGTCCTGCAGGAAATTAGCTTTCACACCCTGGACAACAGCAACAGAAACATACAGATAACCACACCACAGCATGCAGATGGCACTCATTCTGTACATCTAGTTTCAGTTTTCCGGTCCTGAAACGTGGATTTAGAGGGTGATTGGTGTCCCTCCTCTGTACTTCAGTGGCGCAAATTCCTAAACAAATCTGCAGTTAATCAAATTATGTTCAACCAATTGACACTCAGTGAACCTGGGGCTTTAGGGGCCCTCTGAGTCTGGGGCCCCAGGAGCAGCTGACTGCTCTGACCGGCCAGTAATCCAACCTTGGTGACCGACGCTGGCCCATATAAGGCTGATGGATCAGTGTTGGTCCCCAGAACTGGATGGGTGAACATGGACTGATTCTAGTGCATCAGATCCCGTCCTGGACCAAGTTCAGCGCACTCTTCCACTGCAGGAACCTAACAATCTGAACTTTTAAGAACTTTGTTAGGTTTTAGTACAAGGTTCTCCTTATAACCCAGAACGAGTCAGATAAATGTAAAAGGGCAAAATCTGGATCTGTTGCATTTTTACATTTCTACTGTAATTTTATAGTGTTAGTGTTATAGTTTTTGTTCTTTTTTTCCTGTAGTCATCCTTGTTGTGTCGCTTTCCCTGGAGGCACCAAACTTTCATTTAGCATCACGTTCTGATCGGTACCCAAATTTATTCAAATTCAAACTCAACAAAAGAACAAAAAATAAAATCAAATCATTTTTCATTCAAAATATCCACAGCACCGCACTTAATTTGAATCTACACACTCAGAAGACGGAGAAATGCAGGTGGGAAACAGAGCCTGGTTCTGTTGGACCGTCGCTTACTCCTGGTACCTGCTTAAATATTTTATAAAACAGCGGAAAGGGACATGAAGAGCTCGGCTTTTCCAGACAATTACACATAATGAATGTGGCTCTCACATCGTGGCGGTAAGAGGCGCTTTCTCTACCCGAAAGACTGAAGTGAAACACCACACCGACGCCGCACTCAGTCCTGATCCACATTCCGGATCCTCGGTTCACAGCGTGCCGACGGAGCTCAGTTTGAATTGACGGACGTCCGCGGCAGCCAATCAGCGCTCGCCCTGCGCCAAAGCCGTATTTATTCCACTCCGCCGGCCAATCGGAGTCGTCCTCGGGAGCCGAGTGCGTCATCAGAGTAGAATGTGAATGTGGGCTGCCCGTTACCGGACCACACTCTGCTCCCATCCCCCATCCCGAGCGAGCAATGGCGGCTGCTTTTTAGCCGCTTTGTTCTCCTCATGTTCAGCTTGTAAAAGCCATGTGTACAAAACTCGGTAAGGAAAATACGTGTTTGCCCTTGTGTTTCATAAGAATGCGCGTCAGTTCATGAGCACATTATAATTTGTCGCACTTCTCATCGCATGTCTGTTATGTCGCACTGCTTTTTTTTCCCTCCTCCACGGCGGGGCATTTCTCTGTGGCTCCAACAATGGAGACGGAAGAAACGAGGCCGGCAGCACTGAAGTGCTCCCGCTCACGGAACCTGCCTGTACACACGCTCACACGGCACCAGAGTGGTGCCTGTCGGTTCTGTTCGAGGAGGGCCGTGTGTTTATTTGTGCATCGACCTTGGCGCACAAATTTATGGGCTGTTATGTAAAAAAAACAAACAAAAAAAAAAAACTCAAGTGTCAAGTGCGCATATAGAGATGAGTGAGGGAGTTTCAAAGATGGACGCCGGGAAGGGGAGGGGCGAGCAGTGGACGAACAAGGGCCACGCTGAGACATGGCGGCGGTGCTCCACATTTACACTCTCCGTGCCCGCGGACGGTGTGTATCTGCTGGGAGAAGGGGCTGCACTAACGCTGTAAAGCTTTAATCCACTAACACTGACCGTACCGTCCACATTTCGCCCCCCTCCCCCGAAAAACGAGTTCACTCGTATTCCCTGGTTACCTCGGTGGGCGGGAGAAGCGGACCGTAGTCGCCGCTTGACTCGACCAAATGAATATCAATCAATCAAATTGTGACACTACGTCAAACGAAGCGCTGCCTGCTTTGATATATTCAGTGCGTGGCTCGGTGTTAACTCAAGGTGCTCGGTTTCACCGTGTCCAGAGGCGGCTAACGCCGAGGACCGGCTCGGTTTCGTTGGGTTTAACCGGTCCGGATTATTGTTTTAGTGGAGAAAGGACGGTTGCAGCGGCGGACAGGAGGGGGCGTGGCGTCCGGGTTTAGAAATTCTATCCATTGTTCCACTCCAACGCGCGAAGAGAACACCTCTGTGCAGCCCGCAGCCAATCAGCGGCCGCCGACCTCCTGTAAACTCCGCCCAGCAGCCTATATTAAAGGCTCGGCCGTGAGCAGCATTGGCCACTGGCACATCATAATACTGATTGATCCGCGAAGCGAGGAGAGGGATTTACTTTATTCAACCTTTCATTTCAGCCGTCCTTTATTTTATTGACCTAAAACAATGGCAGACACACAAGTTGACTCCGGCTCGGATATTTCTGCCAAGGTAAGCCGCCTCACACCTTCACCGGGGGCGTCTCTCTCAGAGCCCCTCAGCAGAAAAACCTTTTCCAGGCTGTAACCTAGATTTTAAAAACCCTGGGTCGTCGCTTCGCGCTCATTCGGACTCGGTGAAGTCGGAGCCTGTCCGTGAAGCCGGAGGAGGAGGGGGGGGGGTCAAATGGAAGAAAAGAGCCGGTGTTTACGTCTTTTTCTCTAAACTCTGATGGAAAATATCAGTAGATTAAAGCGGGAGACTCAGCACCGCATCATGGAAACAGGCTGCGTTTCCAGCGCCGCGTCTCATTGTCCGGAGAGTTACAGTCTGCGCGGGTTCTTTGTTTATACAAGCGGCTCGGTTCTTCTCTCCGAAACACACACACCAAGTCCGACCCCGAGGACGAACGCACATCCCTCCATCCAGCTCACGATCCGCGGCTCTTCTCGCTGATTGACGCGCTTATTCGAACATTTATTCCCCATCGTGCAGGCTGCTCCATGCGAATTAGTTCGAAGGCAAAGCCCGCGTCCAGTTCGCTGGAGACGCAGTTTGTCCCGGTGCTTTTATTAATAGAGCGATAACGAGCAGCAGGAGCTGAGCAGCGGAGCAAATGGGATTTTGTGAGGCTCCGGCTGGGGTTGTAGAGTGAAGTTGGTCCGTTTGAATGGAGGACGGAGCGGCAGGCAGGCGGTGCGTAATTCATACCAATGTCAACTTTCCGGGCTCCGCTTCCAGACTGATATTTACGAGCGGCTCCGTTTGTAAAAGGCACCGGGGGGCCTGTCTGCACCGACCGACCCGGTTTGTTTACCGACTCAGGAAGGTCGGTGCTGCTGCTTGAACGGGCTCTGCTTATTCAGCCTCCGTTTACCGGAGAGACTTACACAGTGATCCGCGGCTTCCGCTTTTTCTTCAGTATTTTTGGAGCGTGTTTGCAGGGCGCGTTTCTGTCTCGGGGGAAAAGTTTTTCTCTCTTTTTTGTAATGCAGCCCACTTCTGTCTGTGTGTGTGTGTGTGTGTGTGTGTGCGCGCGCGCTGGCCGGGCTGTGGAGGTGTGATGTGACGGTGCTGGTTTTCCCCTCGTGATCCGTCGCCGTTTGGGCTTTCTCCTTCTATCTGACCATCTTTGTGATTTTCTACATGTTAATTTCCGTCCAGTTGGACTTTGGATCATTTTGGGTAAAACTTTAATAGCCGCCGCGGGGGTGAGGGTGGTGTGGGGGACGGGTCTCCGCAGCAGCAGTGGGGGAGAATCGGATCCAGCCTTTAGATAATGAGAGCAGCAGCGGGCCGCGGAGCTGAATAATTATGAGTGATTATAACAAATGAACATATGGACAAGGTGGAGAGGGAGAAGTTGGGGCCGGTGTTAGAGCTGGAGATCCGGGGTCTGTTCAGCCTCTATTTATAGCAGTGGAGCATTTTTACGCACAGTCGGTGAGTGAGCGGAGCCTCATCTGAACCCCGGTCGTCTCCAGCCAGGAGCCGCCGCCGCTCTTAAACAGCTTAATGGATTTTACCCAGTAAGATTATGACAAGCAATTAATCAATAACAGTGTATGCTGGATGTATGAAGCGTGTGTGCAGCGGGGACAACAGGCTGTGAGCGGACGGTGTCGACAGAACGGGGAAACCGAGCGCTATTAATAGGCTCGGCGGCCGGTTTTCCGGTGTAAGTGGGGAGAAAAAGCCCCGGAGGTGTCTGCGGCGGCGGGTTCGTGAGCCCCGGCCGCACCGCCGCCGTATTTTCGCTTTCCTCGCCTGCCATGTGTCGTCTTCTATTGTCCTTTCCAGCCTCCGTTACAAAAAGCGGCCAACAGCAGCGTGCGTCGCGCTCACCGCCTCCCCCTCCATCACCGCCTCCCCCTCCTTCCCCTCCCCCTCCTTCTCCTCCCCCCGATCCTGCGCCCTCCTGTGTTATTTTAAACGGAGCGGTGCATCCTGGGTATTGCAGTGCATCTCCCGGGCGTGTCTCGTGACATATGGTGGCGACGGCAGCGCGCAGAAGACTACAATACCCAGGGTGCCCCGGGGGCCACATCAAAGTATCAGATTATAGCACATTAGAGGGGAGGGGATGGGGGGGGCTGCAGAGACCAATATGGTGTTTAAATAGGAAGGTTTCATTCTGACAGAAGGGCTGAAGAACATGCAGCCTCAGCTAACCAGGCGGTGAGCAGAGGGGCAGGTGGCTTCAGCCTGGAGAAGCTTTGATACATCAGCTGTGTATAAAACCATGGAGCATTCATATTTTTCATAATTGATTTATTTCTGTTTCTGATGTTTCTTCTCGTTTCCTTAAGGATCTGAAGGAGAAGAAGCTGGTGGAGGAGAAGGAGAACGGCAAAGATGCTGCCACCAACGGAAAGGTAACCTCAGGTGTTTCACCTGGAGCGCGCTCAGCTCCTGACAGAGTTCAGTCACTTTAAAGTTTCCTGTGTTGTGTGGTTTCCAGGAGAACGAGGAGAACGGTGAGCCTGAGGTAGATGATGAAGAGGACGAGGAGGTGGATGAGGAAGACGAGGAAGATGATGGAGAAGGTAGCTGCATGGTTTTTAGTTTCACATTGTGTTGTTTCTCAGAACTGGCAAAAGCCTCATTCTTCTCATCCTTCATCCTGTAGGCGACGAGGAAGATGAGGAGGAAGACGAGGACGACATCGAGGGCGGCACAAAACGGGCAGCTGAGGATGACGAGGATGACGACGAGGTGAGGCACCGACTCCCACAGCGACGAGGCCGTGAGCTCGCCCACTAACCAACTGACCGTCGCCTTCTGTTCTCTTCTTTCAGGACGACGTCGAAACCAAGAAGCCGAAAACCGACGACGACGATTGATGCGTTTCCCCCCGCGCCATCCTGCTGAACCACTTCCTGATTCTTCACCTCTGACTGTTTTTGAATGTCACAGGTGGAGGGGCTGGAGGACTGAAAAAATAATAAAAAAAATCCAACATGGTCATTAGCAAGTAGAGTTCAACAAACATCCACCACGTCCACACACTCACTCTCCCCTCAAAGCTGCAAAACAAATTTTCTAGAGGAACCCGCCACCACATCGACGCAGAAATCAGGCTTCAACTTCAACAACACGAGCGGAGAATTTGTTTGTATTTTTATTTACATTTTATATTTTTGTACATATTGTTAGGAGGGGGTCCGTTTCTCTCTCGGCAGCGATCTCGTCAGACCAAATCGGTGCTTCTTTAACGAAAGATTTTACTTGGTTGACCATGTTACGATATCTCAACAGATACTAGAAAAAACACGTTAAAAAAAGCTAAAAAACCTCTTAAGCCGTTGAACTCAGAGCATTCCAGTAAATTTAATGTATGTACTTTAGCTGTACCATAACTAGTTTGTTTGTATGGGAGGGTAAGGCCAAAGAAAAGAGCCTCTTTTCTTTTTCCTTTTATTTTGTTTTTGTCAGCGACTTTTTGTTTTATGACGGCCTGTTTTGATGTATGTGCGAAGTTTGTTGTTTGACAATAAACCGGACTTTTATTTTGTGAGTTGTACTTTTTTATCTCTGCTTGTTTTTTTTTTTTTACTTCTCAGCGGCCACATGGCGAAGACGCTCAGGCACAGGTGAGGTGTCTTTAAAGGGGTCAGAGGTCACTGGGTTCAGATGGAAATATTTTATATTTGACAATATTTAAAGAGTGCTCACACATTACTGTGTTAGATTGGATTTAACTTTACTGCACAGGCAACAGTAAAGTGTAACGTGTCAGTGACGGGTTCACTGTATGTGAAAACCCTGAGGTAGTCAGTACTCTGAGTACTGGAGTGGGCTGTGGTGATGCTCAGGTTCGTAAAGAGGATTTGATGAACTGAAGCCTTGTAATGTATTTTTACTCCGATCAGTGGGATTTAAAGTAACGTTCTGCAGGTTTAAAAAAAATTCACACTGATAACAGGAGTGAGGAGCTGGAGGAGTGAGCTGTTTCCAGACCGATGTGGATCCAGGACAAACATGACGGGGCCTGAACGAGTGCAGGAGGATCTGATCTCTGTTCAGTCATGTCAGCGAGGAAGTCCACACACAGGACAGCAGAAACCTGCTCACCTCACAGGGTCACAGGTGTGAACTGACCTGTCCTGCTGTGTGATCACACCTCCTTATGTTTCTGTAGCTTTATTTATGGTTCTTTGTTTGTTTGTTATATTCATCCATCAGCAAAGATGATTTCGTGGCAGGAGATTCTATTAAATAAGACATTTCTAATATTTCTATACAGATATTTTCAATATATATAGTTTAATTTTCATTTATCTTATATATAATATATATTTGTATATAACTTGTTATAAGCATTTAAAAATAAATGTTTATAACATGTTATAATCTATTTGTAAGTACATATTCAAATGATTCTCTTATTATTATTGACAATAAACTAAACCAGATTACATTTAAAAACCGTAAAATACCAGTGAAGGCAGCAGAGTTCAGCTCCTCCGGTTCCAGTTTCCTAACAGGTCCCTGTTACAGTGGTGTTAATGTGTGAGGCTCAGTCTGCTGCAGCTTTAAGACCAGATCAGATCTGTGAGCTGAAAACCTAAAACCCTTCTTACCTCAGCAGGTGGTTTGCTGAGCCCACATGGTTCATCCCAAAGCAGAGGAGCAGGCTCAGGGAGCGATCCATTTGTGCAGGACGGGGGGGTTAGGCACAGTGTTCGTCCTGCGTGTGTCAGAAGGTGGAATTAAATCAAAGAGTTCCCTCTGTCGTGGACTCTGCAGCAGGTCACTGAGGTCAGAGCAGCTTTAATAATGACCTAAGGGACTGGGCTGGGGGGCTGAACACCATGTTTCACTTTTTTTAAAAAGTAAGGACCATCCACTACAACAGCCTCTGACCATACCTGAGTCATATCACTCACAGCTGCTACAGAACAGGACGGTCGTCATTATTTATGACTGAGCGAAGAAAATGAAGAAACCTTTTCATTCCTGTTAATTTACAGCAAAACCACAAACATCCTGCACATCTCAGGTCTTTACACAGACAGTGATTTGTAAATCAGTTTGATGCTTTGACACTGGACAATTATTAAAAACTAACAGTCTGAGGAATATAAGGGACATGAAAGGCCTGAGGTCTGGAGTGTGTTTCAGAGTTAGTGTAGCTCTGCTCTCTGTTAAAATACAGAATAACGTGACCCCGCCTTCAGCTGATGGTGGACAGTGACAAATCACTGACGGAGACTTTCCCTTTTACTGGAATGAATTACTTTGCTTTTAATGTCTAAAAACAGTTAAATTGTTAGAAACTTCATGTAAAAAAGTCAGAATCTGTCTGTAAAACATCCAGTGTGTGTGATGTGTGTGCAACAGAAGGATGTCACGTGACTTCTGGGATCTAACCTGTTGGTAAACGTTCAGTCTCCAGAGCTGAAGTCTGACAGGACACGGAGAGGAAACATTGAACCTGGTGGTAGTGGTATCACAGACAGCATCACACACTGAACTCAGAGATGCTGAGTCTCTCTGTCAGATCAGATGATCACGTGTCTCCATCATGATCCTGGAAACATCTCCCTCCAAAACGCGATCAGAGTCTTTGTCAGTAAAAATGTTGGAGGCTGTTGAACAGTGTCGTTTTCCCGCTCGTCGTTGTCTTTGTGTGCAGATTGTGTGTCTGTAAACTCATCTGTGTGATGAACACAAACTCTCCCCTGATGCTTCACTGCCCCCATGTGTCCAAACTCTGAGTTGCACGTCGTTTCCTGCAGCTTGTGTCAAAGTAAAACTGGAATCAATCAATAGATAAACAAAAATCCAGGCTTATCAGCGCAGACTGGAAACTGATCAAAGGTCTACTGGGTGCAGAGCTGCCAGACTGGGAAACTCTTTATTTAACTGGGAGCAGAAAACATGTTAAGTGAAAGAATAAAAATACTGAAAGCAGAAAAGTGAAAGCTGTGATTTACTGTATCACACTGTTCAGTGTTTATAATGTGTGGAGGCAGAGTTCATTCCAAGTTTATTCATTTTTAAAAATAAATATTATTATTAGTAGTAGTAAATCCAAGCCGTTATATTGAAATCCT
Organism: Toxotes lorentzi; assembly: GCA_037833715.1. Classification (NCBI taxonomy): domain Eukaryota; kingdom Metazoa; phylum Chordata; class Actinopteri; family Toxotidae; genus Toxotes; species Toxotes lorentzi. The sequence goes on from JBBMJY010000006.1 coordinate 22,180,704, forward strand.
GATTCACGTACTGTAAAATTGGACTATATTATGTTTACGCTCATCCCTCATAAAGACGTGATAGATAGATAGATAGATAGATAGATAGATAGATAGATAGATAGATAGATAGATAGATAGATAGATAGATAGAT
>JBBMJY010000006.1:22194740-22224404 GCA_037833715.1 Toxotes lorentzi
ACGTCGTGTGTTCATGGCTGTTTGAATGATGAACTTGGAACGACTTACTGACAATAGCAGCTTTTTATACCCACAGACTGTTGAAACTGATGCCACATTGAAAAGGGTTGTCTTTTAGTATTTTTTGGTATTGGCCCCAATATGTAAGGCACACTGTACACAGTGTACACAGTCAAAGATATTCAGCTTACTGCAACATACAACAGAAAAGAAAAGAGGAGAAACCTCACGTTTGAGATGCAGGAAGCAGACCACGTTTAGTATTGTTTTTAAAAAATGACTGAAACAATGACTTCTTTATAGAAACTGCTGACAGTTGATTTCTGTTCGAGTGCAGTGGAATGGCTTCTGAAGCTGCACTTTGCTGCCCTCACGTCTCAGCTCAGTTTGCATTAGTCACTGAGGCCAGAACGAACCGACAGAAGCGACTGCTCTGCTTTGTCATATCCCCGACTCACATCGGCTGCTTCATCCTCCTGTTTTCCAGATGCACAGCGAGCTCTGCTGCTGCTGGAGGAGTACCGGGCCAAGCTGAACCACACAGAGGACCGGCAGCTCCGACACTCCATCCAGAGGGTCATCGACATCTTCCAGAGCAACCTCTTCCAGGCTCTCATAGGTATGATCGGCTCTCTCTTAACTCGAAAACACTTTGCACAGGGTCACCACACCACCTGAAAACACCTTTGGCTCTGTCAGGTAACTTTGTACTACTGGAAGTTGGAAAACGAGCTGAGTCTGATCAGGTGCTTTGATCAACAGGTGTCACAAAGACCAGTGTCCAATAAGACCAGAAAATTCTACATGAAAAAAAAAGCTCAGTTAAACTGATAATGTTTGATCTGTAGGAAAGAATCGGGCATCATAGCTGTTTGTGTCTTCTGTGTGAGCCATCGCAGTGGGGTGAGAGGTCGTAAAGTTAATCTGCGTGTTGGTGTGACCGTCCCACGGCTGAGAGTCGAGTACGCAGCTGAATCCAACAGCAGCAGCATCTGGGAGAAAAGTCAAAAAGTCTTGTTGACGTCTTCTCTGATGAAATGACTCCAAATTTAAATCATCAGGGATCATCAACATCCCAGAAGACAAAGAAGAACCTGATCAAATCTTCTTTGCTTTATAAAACCTTTCCACAGGTGTCGCCATTTTACAAAATCCATTTTTGTCTGATGACTGACTGACGGTCGTGTGTGTGCTGATAACTTCAGATTTTCCAGTTTTGTTGTTGATGAAAAGATCACTGGGTGATCATGAGATGACTTTCTTCATAACTCTGGTTTCTTCTTCTCTAGTTCTAATGAAAATCACTTAGAGCTGCTGGGTTGACTTGTAGTTTCTGCTGTTTTTCAGCCACAAATGCCTCAGGTCAGACATCCTGGAGAATGAGTGTGAGTCCTGTAATAGTATGAATGCATAGTGTAGATTTGAGTGTCTATTTCAAGGACATTTAAACAGCTGAAGGTCTCTGTCTTCACCCAGTTATATCAGTCCATCGGCCCATCCAGTCAAATAGCCTGATGAATGAAAGTCTGATAAATGTCAGTATAATGAGACTGATCTTCACTTTAACCTGCGTAAAGTTGGCTCACAGCCATGTTCCTGAGAGAAAAACATGAACCGATCCGTTTTCTCTGAAGAGATAAAACATGTATGCGTACGATATTATGGAACAGAAGTCACCCTGCAGGTTTCTGACTCTGACTCTGACTGACTGACTCTGACTGACACTGACTAACTGACTGACACTGACTCTGACTGACTCTGACACTGACTCTGACACTGACTGACTGACTCTGACACTGACTCTGACACTGACTCTGACACTGACTCTGACAGACTCTGACACTGACTCTGACACTGACTGACTGACTCTGACACTGACTCTGACAGACTCTGACTGACTCTGACTGACACTGACTAACTGACTGACTCTGACACTGACTCTGACTGACTCTGACACTGACTCTGACACTGACTGACTGACTCTGACTAACTGACTGACTCTGACACTGACTCTGACACTGACTCTGACTCTGACTCTGACACTGACTAACTGACTGACACTGACTCTGACTGACTGACTCTGACTGACTCTGACTAACTGACTGACTCACTCTGACTGACTCTGACTGACACTGACTCTGACACTGACTCTGACACTGACTCTGACACTGACTCTGACTGACTGACTCTGACTAACTGACTCTGACTCTGACACTGACACTGACTCTGACTCTGACTCTGACTGACTGACTCTGACACTGACTGACTGACTCTGACTCTGACTGACTGACTCTGACACTGACACTGACTCTGACACTGACTCTGACTGACACTGACTAACTGACTGACACTGACTCTGACTGACTGACTCTGACTGACTCTGACTAACTGACTGACTCTGACTCTGACTGACTGACTCTGACACTGACACTGACTCTGACACTGACTCTGACTGACACTGACTAACTGACTGACACTGACTAACTGACTGACTCTGACACTGACTCTGACACTGACTCTGACTGACTGACTGACACTGACTCTGACACTGACTCTGACACTGACTAACTGACTAACTGACTAACTGACTGACTGACTGACTCTGACTAACTGACTGACTCACTCTGACTGACTGACTGACACTGACTCTGTCTAACTGACTCACACTGACTGACTCTGACTGACTCTGACTCTGACTCACACTGACTGACACTGACTAACTGACTGACACTGACTAACTGACAGACTCTGACACTGACTCTGACACTGACTCTGACACTGACACTGACACTGACTCTGACTCTGACTCTGACTGACAGACTCTGACACTGACACTGACTCTGACTCTGACTCTGACACTGACTCTGTCTAACTGACTCACACTGACTCACACTGACTGACTCTGACTGACTCTGGCTGACTGGCTGACTCTGGCTGACTCACTCTGACACTGACTCTGACTGACTGACTCTGACTGACTGACTGACTCTGACACTGACTCTGACTCTGGCTGACTCTGACTGACTGACTGACTCACTCTGACTGACTCTGACTGACTGACTCACTCTGACTGACTCTGACTCACTCTGACTGACTCACTCTGCTGACTGACTCTAAGTGACTGACTCTGACTGACTCACTCTGACTGACTGACTGACTGACTCTGACTCTAAGTGACTGACTCTGTCTGACTGACTGACTCTGACACTGACTCTGACTCTGACTGACTGACTCTGTCTAACTGACTGACTTTGACTGACTCACTCTGACTGACTGACTCTGACTAAGTGACTGACTCTGACTGACTCACTCTGACTGACTGACTGACTCACTCTGACTGACTCTGACTCTAAGTGACTGACTCTGACTGACTCTGACTGACTGACTCTGACTCTGACTGACTGACTCTGACTGACTCTGACTAACTGATTGACTCACTCTGACTGACTCTGACTCTAAGTGACTGACTCTGACTCACACTGACTGACTCACACTGACTGACTGACTCTGACTAACTGACTCTGACTCTGACTGACTGACTCTGACTAAGTGACTGACTGACTCTGACACTGACTGACTCTGACTCTGACTGACTGACTCTGACTCTGACTGACTGACTCTAAGTGACTGACTAACTCTGACTGACTCTGACTAACTGACTGACTCTGACTCTGACTGACTGACTCTGACTCTGACACTGACTGACTCTGACTGACTGACTCTGACTCTGACACTGACTGACTCTGACTCTGACACTGACTGACTCTGACTAACTGACTGACTGACTCTGACTAACTGACTGACTTTGACTGACTGACTCACTCTGACTGACTCACTCTGACTGACTCACACTGACTGACTCTGACTAACTGACTCACTCTGACTGACTCTGACTCTGACTAACTGACTCTGACTAACTGACTGACTCTGACTCACACTGACTCACTCTGACTGACTCTGACTGACTGACTCTGACTCTGACACTGACTGACTCTGACTGACTGACTCTGACTCTGACACTGACTGACTCTGACTGACTCTGACTGACTCTGACTCTGACACTGACTGACTCTGACTCTGACACTGACTGACTGACTCTGACTAACTGACTGACTTTGACTGACTGACTCACTCTGACTGACTCACTCTGACTGACTCCCACTGACTGACTCTGACTAACTGACTCACTCTGACTGACTCTGACTCTGACTAACTGACTCTGACTAACTGACTGACTCTGACTCACACTGACTGACTCTGACTGACTCTGACTGACTCTGACTGACTCTGACTGACTAACTGACTCACTCTGACTGACTCTGACTGACTGACTCACTCTGACTGACTCTGACTGACTGACTCTGACTGACTCACACTGACTGACTCACACTGACTGACTCACACTGACTGACTGACTCTGACTGACTGACTCTGACACTTTCTCAGCTCTCTGACTTTGAAAGTGTATTGAGCTTCACCAAACAACACTATCAGTGGATACCAGGTCCTTAAATACAGTGAATAAAGTATGTCAACATGTCACAGTGAGGAACCAGTTTCTTCAAAAAGCCTGTTTTCTTTCACATTTACAGGATTTTTCACTTTTTGGTGACCTAAACTTTTGATTCCTGTTGATCTTTGTAACATTTAAGGGTTTTCACTGGACTTGAACTGATCAAATTTCAGTAAAAACTTTTGACCAGCAGTGTATAGTGTAATGTGTAGCTCGCTTTGTGTCTTAAGAGGAAGCAGTGTCACAGATGAAGTATTTATGAGGCAGACTGTACGAGATCAGCCATCTTTGTAAGCCTTTGAGTTGGTGTCTCACATCACCTCACAGAAGCCCCACGTTTAATACCGTCCTTTAATAACCTGTCTTAACCAGCAGTCAGCTGAAAACCTTTAGTATGATTTAGGGTTAAATTACACGACAGATTGAACATTATAATTTCAGCAGACTCAGTGGTTCAGGAGAGGAAGATGCTTCAGCGACACCTCGATTCTTTCGGTTTCTGTTCAAACATCCAGTTCAGGTTCCTGCTCCGAGCGTCTCCGTCAATAATAGATGAGTGGAAATCATCAGTGTGAACTCAGTGGCCTGGTTCCTGCTCTCTTCATCTTTCGTCCGTTTGTTTCCTCTGCTGCTTGAAGCACAGTCACACCAGTCTGATTACACTGATTTACACATCCTCAGGTTATAGGTGGATTAATGGCTGTGAGAAGGGGAGAACAAAACATGAGCGGAGTATATCAACAATTAAGAAAAGCTAAACTGACTATGCAGGGCATTAAAGCTGCAACTGAAGATAATTTTCATTTATAATCGAATCTCCAGATTGTTTTCTTGATTAATCCATTAATTGTCTGGTCTAATAAACATAACAAAACTGAGAAAAGAAAAGTTATTTACAATTTACAGCAACTCAAAACAAAGAAGAGCAGCATGTTCTCACATTTGAGAAGCTTGAACCTGATTATGTTTGGAATTTTTTCATTATTTCATTACTTCATTATTAAATTACCTTCATTAAATCATTTTATTTCCACCTGTTGTTATATAGCATTTTCAAGTAAAAAGAAAAACAAACAAAAAAAATAAGACGCAAAAACACAGATTTGAAAATGGATTAAAAGCGAAGTGCGAAGACAGGAAACTTCAGATCTGTGTGGAGACTAGAACCAAAGCGAAATGTCAGATTTCCATCATCTCTTCCACCGTTTCCTGTGTCCTCTTCTTCTTTTATTCTCCATTAACCAGTCTTCTCATGTCCACACAGCAGGAGAGGAGGGAAACATGACTTCACTCATGTTTTACTCTTCAGCTTTTAGTGCAGATTCAGTTCAAACCTGCTCTAAATTTGGATGGAAGCCTGAATTCTGTCAGCTTTGTCTCCGACTTTACGTAATGATGAACTTTGTACTGTCAGACTGACTCTGCAGCTCTTCTCCTCCAACGGCTGCTGCATGTACGGCCTCCCTTCGCGTGTCCCAGGCCTCGGTGTGTTTGTCACGCTCACCCTGATGTCCCAGCATCTGAGTGTCGCTGATGAAAAATAGATTCCTGCCACACAGTTTCCAATCTGCCAAACCCCCAAAAAGAGATGTCTGCAGCAGGCCGAGCACAGTGTAATCCCTCTATGGACACGACGATTACCCCCAGTCCATAATCCCCCACCACCGCTGCTGATTTACAGAGAGAGAGCTGCGTTTCTGTTTTTCTTCTCATTCTTTCAGTTCAGACTGGCCTGAGAAACAGATGGCATCCATTGATGTTTTTCAATTTAATAAATCAACATTCAGTTTTCAGCCCCAAAGATTTGGATGTTATTCTGCTAATTGCTTTGTGTTTGACCTCTGAAGATTTTCGTTGACCCAGTTCAAACCTCGGCCTGTACCTAATGATTATTTTGGATTTAAGTGATAAATGGTCTGGTGTGTAAACTGGTGATGACTTGGATTCTTTGTTTTGTCAGTTCAGAACCTAAATATGTTAAATTTGCAGTTACTTTAAAACCAAGAAAGCCAGTGAGGCTGAAGCTGAAGGAAGCTTTAGTGTTGGCAGCTAGCAGTGGGATGGTGCTGTCAGTCGATCAGTCCATCCATCACTGAAACATCTGGAATACCGTGAAAGTATCTGACGTTTGTGATACCAGCATCTCTCAGCAGCAGCAGATCAAAATGTTTATAGATCCAAACATCTACCAGGTGGAACATGAACAGGTCAGAACCTGTCGATAATAGCACAGTCTCTATTCACTAATTATTTCTCTTCAGTCTGGCAGCTGTTTTGATTCTGTTCAGTCAGTGTGTGTGAAACCTCAGAAAACTCCTCTCTTTTCTGGTGGACTTTTAATTTGAAATACTCGGAGGAAACATTGAGTGCCATGTGAACTTAACGATGCTTGGAGATAAAATGAAGACAGTATTGGTGTTAGAGAGGAGAAAGTGAGAGCAGCAGTGTTGGATATGAAGTACTCTGCCGTACTGAAGGAAGTAGACCTGTGGAAATGTACCGGTTTATCATGAATTAACCATGTGAGTCACCATAGCACAGGTGGTCCTGCCCCTCCTTGGTGCAGCTGGCCTTTATTTTCACAGCGCTGCACATTTAACTTGTACCATCTTGCCTGTTAAGTCCCTGTGTAATCTAAAGCCTGTTTGGAATCGGATCAGCTGATTGAATCTGTATTTCGTGGTCATGTGTGATTTATTCTCTATGCACATTCAGAAAGATAAACCACTGCAGTCGGCCTCCTGCTGCTCTCTGTGGTCACCCTCACCCTGTTTTAATGGAGACACTTTTATTTCATTTATAGATTTTTCTTTTTCTGTTGTCAGGATTTGATATAAACACTGCATGTCGACCAGCAGCCATTTCCAAACGGCGGCTGCTGATAAAATCATCACTGTGATGTAAATCCAGGTTAATTACAGCAGCTCTGCCGGGTGCTGGACTGCATCGACATGTAAAGTGTCAGGAGAAACACTCGCACTGAAACACCAGGCTGGTCTTTTCAGATTCATGAACATTCGAGGTGGAGGCTGAAATGGAGAGAGGAAGATGGTGGACACGCGCTCGGTCTATGCTTCCAGAAGACTTCCTGTTGATTTCAGTTTAAAAGTCATACAGTCAGTGATGAGGCCACACCGTCTGCAGCTCTACAGATCGCCGTGTTCTCCGTCTTCTTCCGTATTTTAAATGCTAAGCGGTGTTTGGTCGACATAGTTGACCTCTGCACACTGTGGGTGTGGTGAGTTTGCACAGCAGGGTTTACTGAAGTCCTTGTCGTGTGTTTTCCACACAGCTGCTCTGAAGCAGTTTAAATAGGTGTGGTCTTTCATTCGACTGTACAACAGAAGTCAGCAGTTTAACTGTTAATATGATCACAGCTCTCACACAAACAACTGTTCTCTGATCAGACACTGAGTCTCTTTACAAGCGCCGGCTATCTGTCAGCTGTCCTTAATTTAATTTGTGTGTTTCCTACGAACTGATCTTCCAGTTCTTTGTGTGTAGATGTGTGCTGCGGTGGAAACGTCATGTCCTCTGTATTGTACGTTCCTTTAAATGATTCAGTTTGTGGGAAAGCTTGCTCCCCTTCCTCTCAAACACTGGTGTCATACAGATACTGCTAAAATCAGCGTGGATTACTCTTCACAGTGACTGTGGTGTCTCCAGTGGATCAACTGAAAACATTCTCCTTATAAAGTTCAGAGCTCGTCTCATAATCATTGCGTTTAGACGTTTTAACAGTGATCTGCTGACTGCTGTCTGTTCGTAAAGCCACAGTGTTAACTTGTTTCAGTTCATAACCCGAACAACTAATATATCATTCAGCCATCTCAGCTCTAAAAATATCAGCCTTTCACTGATTTCAGGTTTCTCAAAAAAACCAAAAGCAAAGTGTAGAATATAAAAACTGAGCTCAGTTTGTTCAGACTGGAGAACCATATTCGTACAGACTGTATATCAGCCTGTGTGGTAACTGCAGAGCTGGTTTCACTGTAAAATGATCCGTAACAGTCTCCCACAATTCCACAGAGGTCCCTGTTTATTGGACGTCGATACGGTGCTGTGTTTAAGGTCGTCCCCTGAGGACACTCAGACTAAGAGCAGAGAAACCTGCTGCACCGCAGTGAGTCCTCAGTGTTCAGTGTTTTTCTGTCTCCACTCAGAAGTTTTTATTTCACAGTGATATGAAACGTAGAAAAGCACCAATCCTCACTTTAAATAACTGGAACCTGCAGAGGGTTTCTCCACGAAAAACTGAGAGCATAAAGAGAATAATGGAAATGTGTGTGTGTGTGTGTGTGTGTGCCGACTTCAGGATCAGTGTTCTGCTAAAGGACTGTTCTTAAACTGGAGCAAAGTTCCCAGAAGATAAACCCTGAGGATTTTGGTGAACCCATGACATTTAGGGTCCGTCCCAACGCCCACACTCACAGTATTGGTGGGTAGTAAACAGGCTACTTGTGTGATGTATCTCCAGTACTACAAGCAGATCCCACTGGGACACACTTGATTAAGCCTGACACTCACACAAATACAGAAACTGTCAACATGCTGTCAGTGCTACATGAAAAACCAGAGGATCACCAGAGTCAACAGGCTTCACCCTTAGGGGACCATTAATGTCTGAACCATGGTTCAAGGCAAACTGTCCAATATTTATTGAGACATTTGACTGCGGACGGAAGTGGTGGACCACAGACACTGATATTCCCAGAAGTGTGCTGAGTTTTAGCTGCTGAAAACACTGTGAGAGGTTTGGAAACAAAGAGGGAGCTTGGTATTTTTAGGTCTTACATCAGCTTCAGTACTATGTTGATGTTCGGAGCTATTTTCAGTCGTCAAAGGTATTAGATAACATTTGATATCAGTGAAAAATCACGTCTTTGATTTCTGTGACACTCTGCTGACGTCTTCTCACTACAGAGTTTTATTGTGCAGCGGGTGTCAGTCAGTTGTATTACAGTATTTACCAGTAAATACCCTGGTCTGTGAACTCATGTATCTCTGACTCGGTGACCTGTCTGTTGTCTGACAGTGAGCTGGCTGAGGGAGTTGGTCTGAGGCAGCACGGACGAGATTACAGAGTGGAGTAACTGCAGCACCTCCACGTGGCACTGCTGTCACTGAGGCATGCAAGGCTTTTACTGTGAAAGAGCCCAGCTGAAGGAAGTCCTCCTTTACAGCACAGAACGTGGCTGAGTGTGTTCTCCCTCAGACCTGTGGAGAACATCTTTTACTGACAGGAATCTGCATGTCGACCTCAGTTTCCTCTGTGCTCTGTAATGTCTGTGTCTCGTCCTAATTTCTGATTATTAATGACGACAGGAGACGGTTGTTTTCACTGATTATTCACAGACTAAATGTTTTCATTCTCCTTAAAAGCTTTAATGGAGAAGAGACCAGATAATCTGAGTGAAGTGAGAAGGACTACTCCGGTTTCTGTGGATGATGGTTTGTTTCATGAGTGATCTTGTTCAACAGTCCACCACGTCCACAGTCGGTGTGTTCACGGGCGCCTCAGTCATATGCTCAGTCATCTCCTCTGTAGGCTTATTTCAGATTGTAAGTTATTATTTTTCTGTGGTGATGTTGGGGTTGTATACATGCAGACTTTTGTCACACCTGCTCTGGAAGTAAATGTAAGTGTCACATATCCACAACAGAGGCGTTAAAGCCACTGTTTTTAATTCTGTCTGTGTTCATGCTGCTTCCTCGGACAGATCTTTGTAAGCTGTGATTTAAGGCTCGCTGCTTTAATGGTGTGAGGTCACGTTAAAACTGGGGTGGAAACAGAAACGGTTTCATCCTGATGCAGTTTAAAGGCCGAGAGTTGAACACAGTGAACAGTAGGTGCAGCAATCATGATGAGGAGCTGTTGAAGTGCTGATCCGATGGTTTGTGGGAAAACATCTGTGCCGGCCGACGGTCAGCTGCCCCGTCGAGCCAAAGAAAGCCCTGGTTATTTTAGGTCCCCGCTCTCTGTAAGCTCTCCTCAGAATTGTGCATCCAAAAATAAAAGTGTTGTGTTATTATGTTGGATGTGGCCGCTGGGCTGGAGGCTTTTTATAATATGGGCCTCACGTAAACAGACTGACTGTAGTCTTAGCCTCAGGGCTATAATAACAGTCAAACAATCGATCAGTCACAGTAGATAGTCCTGTGCAGGGACATGTGTTAATCTGTGGTTTTAGTAAAGTTTCTGCAGAGTTACAGATACGATGACGTCCTGGTTGTTTGCCGTGAAGGTCGTTCACTTCTCCCATTTTCTGGGGAATGTTTTCTCCTTATTCCGTTTTCTCATCTCAACCATTTCCCTTTCTTAAAATACTATAGTACCACTACTTCTGTTATCAAAACCAACAGTGGTGGAGGAAGTATTCTGAGCTTTACCAAAGTAAAAGTAGCAGTACAACAACTTGTACTTTCAAAGTTAAAGTTCTGCATTCAAGATCTTACTTAAATTCACCAAATGTATTCTGCTGAACATAGTTTAGTTTCAGAAGCTTCTAGTTAAAGAATGACCTGTGAGCGGGATCCTGTTTGATATCAAACTATTGTTTTGATTTTTTTTAATTGTTTATTTACACAGGAAAATGCACATTCATTAACACCAGTATATATCAGCTCTGATGTGCTGGTGTTAGCTCGGCAGATCATTTGCACCTGTAGCTCTGACACACCGCTAACAACTGGATTATTATTACCAAAGCATGAATGGGTACACAGCAAGTGATTGTGTGTCGAGTCCTGTATCAGCAAAGTGACCAGTAACTCCACAAACAAACAGTATTCCTACAAAATGTGGTGGAGTAGAAGCATCATGAACTGGAAATACTCCAGTAAAGGTAAAAGCACATTCTCCCAGTGCAAGCCAGTATACACTATTGTGCTGTCTTTAGGTATCACATAATTTAAAATATGTCATAAGGTTAAACTTGTTCTTCCAAAGTTTATTCAGATCTTCTGATCTGAACTGAAGGTACGGGAACGGTGAGGATGTAGGTTCAACCATGAGTGACAGTAAATATCAAATCTAAATTTACAGAAGTATTTTTTAAAGATCTGTTGTTGCTTTGAAGGAGTCTTGGATGAAGTTTGGTTCTAATCAGTTCACTCCAAACAGTATCTGTCTTCACGGGTCCACTTGGCTTCTAGTAAACAATACCTGACCCGGGACCCGAGTCACATCGGTTTAGAAAACATCTGAAACCAGACTGAGGACAGGTGGTGTTATGTGACCCCCACACTGATGATGAGGGACACAGGCTGTGACACAGGCGTCTTCATCATCCACAGATGATGAAGACACCTGTGTCACAGCCTCTGAGCAAACTTAAGTCCAGAGGGCTCTCAGAGTGTTTTATGACAGCTTATGTAGGAGCATGCTGTTATTACAGAGTTCAATTACTGGAAAGCATGAAAGTCAGAATTACAGAATCAAGGTGGTGACAGGAAGGATATGCTAACACCATGAAGTGTAGACTGTGCACCAGGACTACAACAAGCTGAAAAGCCCTTGAATTTACCGTGTGGGAACTCGTTGGCTTCACCGGTGAACGTTGGAGAATCTCTTTGATGTTTTGTTAAATGACCTCGTGTCTGGTTCTGTCTCCCCTGCTGCATCAGACATCCAGGAATTTTATGAAGTGACCTTATTGGACAGTCAGAGATGGGCAGAGTCTTCCAAGGGGGCTGACCCCATGGCGCCTGTCAACCTGTGGGACTTCTCCAGCCTTCAAAGCACAACGGTGACCTCGGACACTCTGCCCAGCCTTAGCACCAGCATCGAGGTAAGAACAGAGCCATGATTTTGGTCAGGATATGTGATGTGGGTCAGGAGGTAAACTGCCACTGAACTAAATCTGGACAGGACCTCTGTGTTTTGGGTGGTGGAAAGCTTTAAACATTTCCTGCCTCTGAACTGGGGTTTTGTCTTTAATGTTGTTTCTTTAATGTTTTTCTTTGTGAGAAAAACAGAACAGCCCTCAGTAAAAATAGAGAATATTAAAAATAGACCAGGATGATGATTGAAGGTGTTATCACTACAGTCTGTTTGATGTAAACTGCTCAGTCTCCTGTGTGGAGGAGGCCGAGGTCCTGGATGGACCAGGTGCCTTGTTTGTTACGTGTATTTTATCTGAGCCGTCAGTGTTAAAACACATCTGTCTTGTCCAGGTGCTGTGTCCTAAACGTGTAATTGAAATGTTTCAGTCGGATATCTGAGTGACAGCACTGTCACCTGTACCTGTTCACGTTTCTTCTTTATTACATGGAGAAAGGTCTTTTCCAGAGACTGACTCTTCGACAGGTACGGAGGAATTCAACAGTGTCTGATTTTGGGTGGGACTAATGGGGATTTCAACCTAACCTGTTTGGTTTGGTTCATTTAGGCTGCTGTGAAAGCTGTGTACTGAACTAAATGACTGGACTGAGACTGAAGAGGAGGTTCTCTGTCCCTGAGGAGCAGGTTGAGCTGCTGTCAGTCTCCAGAATTAGATTTTCCTGTGGGTCCGTGTGATGCACCTGAATCTGTCCGACTCTTCTGTACCTGACAAAGAGCCAGTCCGAGCTGGAAACGCTGTGCTTCACGTAGTAAAGACAGAATTTAACAAGGAGCAGATGAGAGTTCTGAAAGATAAAATCTTTTCTCTGAGCAGTGAATTTTAGTGAAATGACTGTTAGATGTGTAGAAACTATCCGGTTCTCCTTCCATCAGTGAGGACTGAACAAAAGGAAAGTTATGTGCATGTCAATCAGTCGACGGATGTCTAAGCGTGGAGTACCACGATGGAGACAGTATGCTCTTCCTGAGCGGTGGAGACGAGCCTCCACGTCTGCTGTTCGACGATACTTTCGATGATCGTCTGTTGCATCAAAAGTATTGAGACATAGAAGCGTTGAAGGCCGACCGGCTGCGTCATCGCTCTGCTTGTGTTGCTGTTGTTTGTCCGTCTGACTGTGTTTGTTTGTTGTTTCACTCTGGCTGCGCTTTTTCCACTCAGCATCACTCAGGTTCATTTTCATGTTCCTCTGCATCTTCATGACACGTTTAGAGCGACTGCTGCTCAGAGTGAACTGAGGTTAAAACATGTGACCTTTCAGGCGTGTCGGGGAGTCACGTCGGTGAGCAGGCTGCGTAGAGGACACAGGTGATCTTCACTGTGTTACAGGACAGTGAGGAACATAAAGAAAACACAGACGTCTGGAAACACAGAAGTTAGGAATTACACCTGTCAGCAATTCAAACTGTTGTTCACGTCATCATCAGGGTCCAGGCCCAGGTCGCGGGGGCGACTGCCACCCAGTCCACAAAGCACAGAAGTCCTACAGAACCTCCCACAGGTGGTGAGCCCATGGGAGGTGGGGCTCAAACCCACGGCCCCAAGAGAGTGAGTCTCGTGCTCTACCAACTGAGCTAACCACGCAGCTAACTAGTAGTTCTCAAATAGTACAAAAATAATTCCAAATATCAAAAGAAAAAAAAGAATCTTCTTTTGAAGACACTGTGTTTTATGGTGCCTCGAACCCTTAGACCATCAGGACCCTCCAGGTGTGTTTGTTTCTACAGTCAGTCTCTGATTTTATCAGCTGTGGTCAGTTAGCATTAATTCAGTGAGCAGCAGCAGAATCTGTGGATAGAGACACATAATAAGCTACATGCCAGAGTTATCTGTCCCTGAACACTCGTTGTTTTGCAGTGGCAGGATGACCGTGCCTTCAGAAACCTGATGTGGGCCTCTCTGTCTTTGCTTCATCTTTGAGGAGGAGCAGCATATTTTTCTGAGACGAGACGTCGTCACGTGAAAGTCTCAAATGTAAAACAGTGATTACACGAGAGGAACAAACTGTAGCTGAGTAAAAGTAAAGCTGATCAGTCTGTCATTATCCCAGTCTGAGACGATAAAATCAAACAAAGCGATCTGCTGTGTGTGTGCAGCGGGATAAAGAGGAGTCTGTAACTGTCAGCAAACTTCTTTTATTCTGTACAATCCCATATTTTCACAGCAGTTTATGGGATAAGACAGAAATTGGAGAATAATCCACAAAATATCATTTTCCTTTCTGGTGTAAAATTGAATTTTAAAGCTAAGGTTTGTAGAGGCACAGCAGCAAACAGCTGGTGTCTGCAGTTATGCAGCATTATTCTCATAGTATTCAAAATGGACTAGTGTCTCAGCACCAATCATATCTCACTTCATACACATGACTGCAAGTGGCCGGAGGTTATATTTAACATTAATAAACTTTACAGTTACTGTCTGCTGAGCTCATACGATTTTCATACAAGCTTTGTATCAGATCACACACGTCTCAAAGGCGGAAGATGGCCCCCAGTTTTTTAAACAGCTACCTTTTCTAATGGAGGACAGTGATGCTGTTAATCAGTGCAGTCAGAAAACAAGACTGAGACCTTTATAGTGCTGCACAATCCTGCTAGGCTGGTCTGGGATCTGTCTCTGTACTGAACACAGACAGCAAGAGCTTTTCACAAAATGTTGGACTGCTCCTTTAAAAGTGAGACGCCTTTTAACACTGCATGCTTGATCTGTTCCATAAAGTCACCCAGTCCAACCATTTGAGCCGATTTGTTTGGTTTGTTCTGCCTGATCCAGGGATTCTGTCCGGAGCTTTGTGCTTTTGTTGGAAGAGCATGTTCTTTCTGTTGACTCCATCCAGTTCCCAGAACTAGACCGAGCTTTACGGCTGAAAGTCCTCAGTGCAGTACCCAGGTCCGGGTCACATGAGTGCAAAGGTGTGCTGTTTGTTTTACCTGTTTGTAGTGCCAGATGAGTGCGTTTGTGATGGGTGGTGCCGTGGGTTAGTTGGTTTTTTACCTGAAGCATCTCTACAGGTATGTAATGAAGTCACAGGAAATGAATGAATCACCATGATGGAGAAAAAACTTTTCAGCACGCCAGGGGCCAGAAGAACCTGTGTGCACACAAAGACAGTAGTATGGATACGTATACTTCTTATCAGGTTTCGGAAGCTGTGCACATTCAGACCTGACACACCAGCCTGTGTGTGGACAGCAGTTATTTTCTGCTGTAGCTGTGGAAACACTGTTGATGAGATTCTCTAAACAAGATTCATGCAAAAGCTACTAGAAAAGTAAATTAGTGCGGAAAGGGGAAAGAGTGTGATGTGCTTTTTGTAAATCTTTAAATAAGATCGCAGAAACTGAGGTTTTGAACTGTGTGTGTTTGTTGTGTTTTTTACAGCTGCTCCCTCCATCTGAAACAGGCTGAAAACAAACCTCAGAAACTCTGATGTAGATCCAGTTTGAGCCCGATGTGGTGTTTGCATTGAATGCCTTCTCTTTCTTCCCTCTTTTTCTGCTTGTAAACACACATCGTCATCCGTAGGACTCCCCCCTCCTAAACGAAATCCTGCACACGTTGGCGCAGGCCAAACGCCCAGGCTGTGACGCACAAGTAAGTAACGGACGCCTGCTGTTGGTGGGAGGGGGTGTCGGTGTCATCCACCTTCGCCGCATGTCCCATCCAGTCCTCGTGCTTTGGACCATCGACGGGGAGGGTGTTCTGTGTCCGGGGTCAGGGGTCAGGGTCGCCCAGGCAGCCTCGAGGTGTCGCTGCAATTCGTTTTCTCTGACGTGAAACCAGAGGAGGAACCTTGGTGACGTGTCGTGTGGCTGAGAAGCAGCTGGACAGACAGAGAGACGACTACATGAGGTTCTGTTCATGAACTTTTCTTTATGGGGCAACAGAGGGACTGACTGGCAAACCTACATCTGATAAAGGTCTTTGAACAGGGAAAAAAACAAAGGATGACAGGAGGGCTGCTTTCAGTGTGGACGATGATATGCTCAGTGGAGTCCTAAAGTCTGAGACCACTATACCTTTCAGGTGATGGGGAAAGTGGTCTCAGACCACGGACTCCCGTATTGCTCTTGCTCTGAGAACTGGTAAAGAGCACTTGCTGTCACAAAGTAGTGATGAGTAGTTATAGTGCAAACAGATCCAACCAAAACATTGCTAGATGAATTTAATTCAAGTAAGGATCAGCTTAAGGATCAGCTTAAGGATCAGCTTGCTCTATGTTTGAGAAAGGAATTGTCCGGGATCTTTTCTGTGTCCAGCTGCTTCCTGCTGCTCAGCAGAATTTCCTCTTACAGTTTACATCACGTTTTGGTTGTAATAAGTCTCCAGATGTGGCACAGCGACATGTTGAGGTGGTTTTGCGCTGGGTTCAGGGGTCATGGTTCATTGTGCTTCATGCATTTCTGTTCATGTTGTCGGGTCTGAACAGTACACCTCCTGTCCTCAGAGCCTCGGACAGATCCACACCTGTGGACAGGTAGATACGTTTGTCATTAAAGTTTTATCCTCAATCTCATTTTAAAGATATGAAATGAATTTAAGGCATTTGTTTTGTGACACGGCTCTTCAAACTTCAGAGTTTCAGCCAGTTTGAAATAACAGTGTCTGTAAACTGTGTCACGTCCATTTGGTTCTAACAGAACAAAAAGCTGTCATGTGATTATAAAAAGCTACAACACATTAGCACTACTGTGAAACACTACTGTAAATACTTCATATTTAAATTTTGATGCAGCTGAGTCTTACTTTGACCACCATCTGTCTGCATTATGAAGTTTGAAACTTTCTAGAAAGTCGTTTAAACTTAAAAATTTCAAAATCTGGACAAATCCAGGTGTGTGTGTGTTTTCAGTCCCGTGTTTTCGACAGATCATAACCTACAAGACAATTCACTTCAGGCTTATTGATTCAAGGTTTAGAAGACAAAATATTCAGTCATCTTTTCATCCATATATATATACCAGGTATCTGTCTAAAAACTGGAGGGAGAGGGAGCCACCCTGGGGTTTAGTTGGTGGATTAATCCATTCAAACCCTGGTAACTTAATGCTACAGCAATTTTAACCAAAGTGAATGTTTGTAAATTTCATTTTAACATAAACTTGAAAAGCTCTCAGTCATTTCTGGACAGTAACGTGTCTCTTCTTTAGTTTTGGATATCCGACTCTTCGCCTCGCAGCTGTGACGATGAGCAGTTTTTCGGTTTCACTCAGAGAGACTGGAGCTGTACTGATGTTCAGGACCTTCATGGTGGTGGTTCATGTGGATTTCAGTTCTGGTTTATGTGCAGGTTGTTTTAACTCCTTAGGTTCCTGTTTGTGTTTTCATGTTGTCCTGCTCTGAAATGCATCGGCCATCCTCACATCTGTTCACATTTTAAGTTGTTAAGGAAAAATGAACTGAATGTTAAATAGACATTAAGTGACCTGGTGTCCAGAGTAAAAGATCTGAGTGAAGTCTGGAGTATTTGTACCAGCTACAGGTTGCTCCTGTTCCTTTGTTTGACAGTATACAGAGTATTTGCTTACTTCTCACCAATGTGACCCATTTATTCAAATTCTCACTATGAAAAATCATCCACCACTTGTAGCTTTGTTTGCAGCAGCTGTGGTGTCTGCAGGCTAAAAGTGAAATCCAGAGCGAGAGCAACATGGTTACAGCATTAATAATAAAGCATTACTCTACACTGCTGTTAACACGTGCTGTAGTATTCTGGAGTCTCTGCTCATTTCCATCAGAGTGACACTGAGATGAAATGTGAATATGAGGGAAACATATGCAAAACATCAAAGAGAAAAGTGTCCCGACCTCTGATTATTTAAAAGTATGAAGACAGATAACAGTGTGCCAGCTGCTGGTGCAACAAAAAGATGAGAATCGTGCAAAATAAAGTGTGTTTTTAATTAAATTGAATTAAGAAACTGACTGTTGATTCCAGGTGAACATCTTGGATCCAGCTGATTTACAGAGGAAACGGGTGAAATGATGTTTGACCCATTTTTTATATGAAGAAAATCATATTAACAGAGTCATTATCTGGTTACATCACTTCCTGTGGAGTGCTAAATGTTTTAGAAGAAGGCATGACACGCGTCATACGATGATGACATACATGAAGGGGAGGGGGAATATTCATACTTGTGATTCCCACCTGCCCACGCTCCTCGTCTCCTGCTGCTCCTCCTCCTCGGACATGTGGCGTGGAGTCACACATGTAACAGGGAGCAGGTAGTGTGTAGGACGCTGACCTGTTTCTTCTTCGTATTTAACATGAGTTTGTGGTGTGAAGGTAAAAATTTCTTTCATTTCTTTCTCTTATCACAGTAAACTGTGAGTTTTTGGATTTTGTATCTTTAGTTGGACAAAACAAGTAGTATGAATAAGAGTTTAAGCTGTGGGTGATTGTGTTGAGTGAGAAAAGCATTGATTAATTGATTGAAAAAATCACTAGCAGATCGGTCCATAGTGGAAATAATCACAGCTGAATGTATTTATTTTCTTTAGCCTCGTTGTTTAGTTTAATAGGTTCTGTTACAATCTTATTGTAAACTGTTTAAATAAAACCCCGACCAATTACACGATCTGACAGTACAGGTATTTTAGCATTGCCTTCAAGTGCTATCGGAATATGGGGTTTCACTTTAGAAAAGTGTGAGCAGTTACATAGCGAACAGGACTGGATGAATGGGAGGCTTAGGAATAAGGTCAGTGCCAATTTTAAGAAACAGACAGTTGTTATTAGAGCTTAAGCCGCACTGTAGCACAGCTTATAACAGATAATGTAATGTGTTTTGTTTTTTTGTTTTGTTTTGTTTTTTTTTTTACTGATTTTGTGTAAAGTCTTTTTTAAAGGCAGAGAGCAGAAGTCACTCGGTTTCACTTGTACTTGGTCACTTCCACCTCCTTTGGTGATGATTGCTCAGGATAAAAGTGTCTCAAGGTTCAGGGTTGCGGGGTTTCCTGCAGCTCGTAAACGCACCGTCAGTCTGTAGGAGCGGGGTTCAGTGAGTTCTGGTCCCGCTCAGCGGCTTCGTACACCGGGATGAAGCTGGACCGGGGGTGGGATGCGGTGGCCCCGCGGTGAGCGCTGTGTGGCCGGCGGACGGTTGCTGTTGGTCGGTGTGTGTATGAGTGTAAGGCTGTTTATGAACAGAGGCTCTCCATGGAACCGTGAGCAGGAGTGACGGCACGAGATGAGGTGCTGATGTTCCCGGGCTGCTCCCGGCTCGAAACGATGGACTGCATCTGTATTGTCACAACTAAGGTAACGTTTTGAAAAACCTCATAAAATAGGCACAGACTAGCACTGTAGATGACGGTTTTACTTCTTTACATGTCGGCGTTGAATTCGGCATGTGTCTCATCCTCCTAACGGCACTTATTTCAGTCAAAAACATCAATTTTGTGAAACGGTTCATTTCACATTCCCACGGTCGTTTCACACTAAAATAGCGTAGTTAACCAAAGGAGGCTGGTAGTTTGAAGGAGACAGTTTAAAGTTTGTACGGACATATAATGTATCTTAATGAATTCCGTCAGTGCCGAAGTTAAGAGGAGGGGATCGATACATGAGTCCTGTTACCCTGTGCTCTTAGAGCTTTGTGCTTTTGCTGACAAGTAAGGAATCTTTAATTTGTCTTATTTCTTAATGGGAGTTCGGCACAACGTTTTCTCCGGTGATCACGGGAATCTTTAATTATTGAAACTGCAAATGTATCTCTCTTTTTTAACGTTTTGTTACAACTAGAGATGCATTAGGTATCTACTGATATAAGGTAACGTTGTCTGATCATTTGATCTTGGTTTAACTGTCTGATCCGTGTATTGATTACCAATGGTGGCTGATGAGGTCAGTTATCAGCTCATTGTGCTTAGTTCATAGTGGCAGTATGTGATGTATCGTTGCTCAGTGTGCTTTTGAACGACTTCCCCAGTTAAACATGATATACTTGTTGGTGTTAATGACTCTTGATGAAACTCGAAGGTTCAGCAAGCCATTAGCCTTTAGTTTCCCTAAATCACATTATTGACCTTTATTTATACAGAGAAAGCTAGTGATGCTCTGTGTTATCACACCTCCTCTTGGTGACTGCTGCCGTGTCCCTTTAGTGTAATCAGTGAAGAAGAGAGGTTTATTTTTTATCTTCTACACATCATTGCAGGCCAGTTTGGGGATTTGAACTAGTGACCTTGTGCCTTTGTGTGTTATCCAGGCTGCTGCTGTTATTTCTGGCTCAGTGCACCCCTGGAAGTCCTTGAAAATTCTAGACTAGTTTCTCAGGTGTGGAAAACACCTGGAACATGAGAGGAAATGATTGAGAAATGTGCATTAATCCCTATTTTGTGACATGTTATAGGTAGAAAATTGATTAATTATTCAAGAAAACACATCATAGAAGTGAGTGCAGTTTTTTCCACTGTCTCTATTCTCTTTGTTTTGATTTTACCAACATATTTACAAAAGGGAGAGAATCTTTCATTCATTTCAGTATCATCTGATAGAACCGATCGGATTATTGGTTCTATCAGATGATCGGTTTTAGAAGATGAAACTGGGAAAGTCACATTTTTGTTGTGGTCACATGAACCATGTTATATCAGTACAGAGAGAATAATCTGACTAATGCAGTATTCAGTTTGACCGTATTGCCGGACATACGTGCTGATAATATAAACACCAGCTGTAATTGTTCGTGTGTTTTTGTGGAGATGTGTGGCGGTGGTGTTTTGTGGATTTCTGGTGTGAGTGTCAGAGCTCCTGAACACTCCTCTGACCCAGAAAGAGAAACGTCTGTCCCAGGGAATAATGTCCTGCACAGATCATTAGCTCTGCTGTTTGATGGCAGAATGATGAAGTGACCTTTGTGCTGCTGTGTTTTCACTCTGTGTGGAGTCAGTTCAACAGTTGGTCTCTCTGACTGTGTGTCTGTCTGTTGGTTTAAGAAGTGTGGCGTTTGTGTTTGTTGTGAGGCGAGGCGGCTGATGGTCGACCTTTAAAAATGTCAGCATGTTTAGCTCTGATTCCCTCCTTGTCCTGTCATCGAATGGCTGTGAGAAATGCTTATTTTTGGTTTGTGACCGACCCCGAATTCACACAGGGAGCCAGATGTTACTGTGGTTATTCAGTCCACACTGACTCCAGCCTCTTTAGTTCATTTGCACAAACAAATTGAAAACAAGTACAAATAAAAGAAAACACATACTATTGCAGGGGCAGGCAGAGACCCTTAGTGACTGATATCAGTCATTTGAAGACACAAACATACCAAATATTAATATTAATACAAATATTAATAATCTGTGAATTAACCTTCAGGCTGTTTTTTTGGTTCCGTAACATTAGGTAATGAGTACAGATTAGATTTAGGATCTGTGACGTTTAACGGGCACTTTTATCATTAATGACGAAACATGATCTTGTGTACTGGAACCGGACAAACAGCTCTAATGTTCAGTACAACAGTCAGTGTTGTTTGGGTGCTGGTTTGAAGTCCCTGATGTGGAGGCAGGCTGAGTCCTGGACCTCCTGCTGGTCTGGGATCAGCTCCCTTCAGGCCCTCATCTGTTCTTTAAAATCCCATTTCTGTGTGCCGCGTCTTCATCCCGCTCGCCTCTGATCTGCTCTCAGCTCTAAAATCTGCCTCTGCCCCTTCCCCCATCCCCCTTAAACTTTCTGGAAGTTGTTAAGCCGCTGTCGGCCTGCTTTGACCTTTGACCTCCACTCAGTCTGTGGCTAAGCTAACTTGTCAAGGTGCATCGCTTTCATCTGCCAGAGTCTCATCCATGATGAAAGCAGTTAGCCAACTGGCTGCAACAGCCATTTAAACGATCAGAAAATCAATCAGCAACTCTTTTGATAATTGATTATTTGTTATTTATCGAGCAGAATTGCCACACAGTCTCTGGTACCAGCTTTCCTTGTGTCACCCTCCCACAGACAAGGTGTTAGAGCCTCAGGTGCCAACTGTGTGTGTGTGTGTGTGTGTGTGTGTGTGTGTGTGTGTGTGTGTTTGTAGGGCAGTGCCTCAGTGTTGGGACTATTTTCAGCTCCTTATTAACAGCGTGCTGCAGCTCTGTGGCTCAGCAGGTCCAAACACAGTCAGCTCGGTCTAAATACAGCTGCTGTGCTGCTGCTGGTCACGTTCCAGCAGACACACTGACTCAGGACACGTCCACACTGAGGACATACATCTGAAGACACCGGTTTACGTCTCAGTATAACTAAGAAACACATCCTGGATCGCAGTCAGGCGACCGGGGCTGTTGATAGGTGGAGCTGATGCTCCCTCAGTTGTCCAGGTGTGTTGACGCCCAATACGCCGCGTTATGGTCCTGTACAAGTTTTAGCAGTATGCAGGTGCAGCAGCACCTAACGTGGACTGTTTCTGGTTTGAGTATGGTGGGAGAAGTAGTGCAGACTGCGTTGCAGTGTCTTTCTGTGCTTCACTGGTTCCTGGGAACTGGTGTGACTGGAGACTTTTGTGTGGTGTGGCAGAAAAAAGGGTTTGGTAACACTGACCACAAAAAGACACACCCATGAAGCACAATGAGAGAGCACCAAACACAGAAGCTGCTAATACAACCACAGCTGTGGGCTGTTACACACGTCTGTCTTTTTATTCCCACTCTGATATACTGCTGTTAACCCTCAAACAGAGCCCCGGCTAATTCAAACCTCTCTAACACTGACAGTGCTGTTTGGTGAAGAAGAGGTCGTCACAGTGCAGGAATGTCCTCAGTGCGATGGTTTAAACCTGAAGCTGGTCCTCACAGAGATAGGAATAAAAGCACACACACACAGTTTCTCCATAAAATGGCCATGAACAGAGCTGCAGGAGCTGATGGGAATGTTGATCAGCTGTTACCTGCTGAGATTTATTTCTTTTTATTTCATAATAACAACAGTACATTCAGCAGCAGGTTTATTTTACTGTTCCTGTCTGTTGGTAGATGAACTCTCCTCTGCTCTTCTGGGAAATGTGACTTAATTATTTATGTTAATTACAGGCTGCCGTAGCTAAAGGCCATGTGAGTTATAGGATGAGACGGCTGCTGTCATGGATGGTTTCCTACGTGTGCTTTAAAAAGACCGTAATGACAGTAAGAAAACAGTGAACATGTATTTTCCACTATTTATTTTTATTTACACATTTTTTAACATTAACAATTAACAATTTTAACAATTTTAGATCTAAATTTAAGAAATTAGTTTTCTAAATCTGTTTTTTATTTTAGTGGCAGTATTTTATTATGGATTTTATTTTTGTCTCATTTTAGGGTTTACTTTGAAAGACTACTTTTTTCATTGATTATTTTGTAGCAGTGTTGATCCATTGTGGAATTAAATTATAATCGTTTTATTTTTATGTATTTCTTATTCAATACCTCATTTTATAAATAGGCTTATACAGTTATTTTTGTTTATAATAAAGGTTTTGTAACTTCTTATTTTGATTATAGTAAAGTAGGAGAAGTAAAGAGAACTGGGAGATAAACACACTGATCCTCCACTTGGAACATCAGTTAGTTACTTATAAGTTAGGTAGTTATTTTTGTAAAAAAAAAAAAAAAAAAAAAGGACAAACTCTTAATTGGATTCAGCTTCTCCAGTGTGAATATTTACACACCTTTGTCTTTTTATGTCCATAAACTGAAAAGTGTTGGTCACATAAAACATTAAAATAAATGAACATCTGCTTTGGAAAATGTTGGTGTCGCAGTTTTCTGACGGTTTGTTGACTAAATGATGTATAAGGAAAATAATTGACCAATGAATTAATAAATTTGTTGGTCAATATTCGTTTCTTGCAGCCCTAAGATGGAGTTATCTCTTCAGATGGAGCATTTTCCGCATCACACTTCAAACACTTCTCCCAGTGTGTCGCCTGCATTAGCTTTAAATTAACTTAATAACTATGTTGTGTTTTACTTTCAGTGTGAATGTGGAGCTCAACACTCCAGCTGTGTCCAGCTGTGACGACTGAAGCTCCGAGCAGGAAGTTCAACAGTTCGCTTACCCACCACTGTAACTCTGAACCTGCTCTGTGTGACGTCAAAGTCCGCAGCAGGAATTTCAATAGTGTGTGCGTGCACGTGTGTGCGTGCACGTGTGTGTGCGTGTGTTTGTTTGTGTGCGTGTTGTGAGAGGCTGATGTGCCCTGGAGGACGACGCTAGCCAGAAGGAGCACCCATGCGTGTTAAACAAACGCACACATACACACTCAGACAAACACACATAAAAACAGATGCATGCACACACCCACACACAGAGCAGGCTGCCAGCAGACTGCAGGGAGGCGATGAGAACAGAAGGAGAGGTTAGAGAGGAGGAGGAACAGAGAGGATGCTGGGAAGGTGTGGGCTGGGCGCTCAGATGAAAACAGAAAGGATGAAGGAGAGGAGGGAAACTGGCTTTTTACTCAGTGTGCCGTCTGGATGCTGTGACCTTTGACATCCAGGATGATGTTGCGTTATTGTGGAACGAGCGAGTAGTTAAATTGGCAGGTTTCCAGTGGAAGTTCTGTATTGGATTTTCATAGAAGAAAACTGTGGTGAATGGAAATGGGTCATATTCATAGTTTGTTCAGCAGCAGAATCTCAGCTACACACACAACCTGTAGAAGAAGAAAGTCAGCATTTTACCGACCTCATTTCCTGCTACAGTGGGTTTTGCGGGTTGGGGTAAAGTTGGGTTTGGATGGTGAGATGAGGAATCCCGTGGTGGTTCTGGACTCACCAGTGTCGTGTTTCTGACTTACTCCTTTTTGAAGTAAAAATTCACGTCAGAGCAGAAAACACAGTTGAACGGAGGATTTACAGATTTTTCTTTGTTTGGAAAAAACATTGTATTTAGTATTTAAACTCTTTTATCACATCTTTTCTTTTTCTTGTTTTCTATATACTAGTTTTCCATGTGAATCGTGCAAACATTTGTTGTAATTTTATTTTCCTGGATGTAAATGCGCCCTGTTATTATCTTCATTTGTATTGTACATGCTCAGCACTGTACACATCATTAGCTGTAGTGAAGCAGGTTGTAAACTGTTGCTGTGACTTGAGTTATTACAGTTTCTGGTTTGATGGTTTAGTCTGCAGGCGTTTTTACAGCACAGCTGTTTTGACGAGGCACATTTCCCCCCTCAGCCTCTGCTGCCTCTCTGATCCTCTGTCTTTCATGCCCCCCCACCCCACCATATCTGCAGTGGCCTGCGTTTGTTGGCTGCTGTGCTGAATACTGGATCCCCCTTTGTGTTTCTGTGTGTGGTGTTCATGTGATTGTCATGTGATATAATTTTGTTGACCCTGATCTGAGTCCTTTAATACCAAGTATCTCCTAAACCAAGAGTCTAAACTGACTGTACTGACCGTACATGTTGATTAGATCTGTATCTGACACATCGAAGAATCAGCTGCAGATACTAAACCTGACACACTTGATTTGTTGTCAGTCTGCTCTGATTGTACAGTGATGTTACAGTGATGTTACAGAGTGGAGCTCTGGGTTTGGCCTGTCATCATGGCGTCAGGTTAGCGACAGCTGATCTGACCCATGGAGACATTTGTTGTCTCCAGCTAAAAATGAGCTGCTGCTGCCTGAGTGCTGTGTACACAGAGCTACACTGAGCCGAGGTGGAGAAAACTCGAACTCTGTCACTAGATGAATTGTAAAGCTCAGTGTGATGTGATGAGTCGTCAGCCCACAGATTCTTTCACTGCTCAGGGTGTGTTTGTGGCTCCCAGTGGTTGATACACAGGTAATTTCCAACAAGATTCTGCTGTAACCACACGCACCACCACCAAACTGCTCAGGACTGGAATCTGTAGACTCATACGTACGTTTCCGTAACAGTTGCTGATTAAAAACTTCCTTGGCCTCCTGGTGGAAAAAAAAAACCTCGAAATTAACTTCATTTAAAATGAATTCCATGACAAATGTGTAAAACATGTAGGTTAAAAAACGTTTTCCTGTGCTTTGCTGAGATGCTGGGATCAGACCAGGTTTAATAGGCTGGTGCTCGTGTCCATAGACTGCAGGGTGTTAGCAGGAGGACACTGATGCTGTCTGAAAGTCTGAAGCTGTTTGAGTTAGAGCTGCTGGTACAGTCTGAGGAGGAACCCCTCAGAGCAGTGTGGTGATTTATTTCTTGGCCTGGATTTGCCTTTTCCTCGCCTGCCTGTCGGCAGCTTTCTTTTCATGTGGCCTCTGACGCACTCAGCTCTCTTTGTGTTTGTGGCGCTCGTTGTCGGGACAGGAAGTGCTTGACGTTTTGATTGACTTCGCTGCTTTCCCACAGAGAGCAGATCACAAAGCTTCGGCTTCCACTCCCTGCGCTCTGCTAAGCTTTTCCGTATGCAACTTTCCCCTGAAACCTGCCGGCTGCCCGGACTCGCCGGGACTCTGCAGCCTCGGCTGATCTCAGGTCAGAGGGTTTATGTGCCTGAGTCTCCTGTGCTGTAGTCCTGGTCTGATCTGAACACTTCTTTCTTTGGTGTGTAGAGGAAGAGTGAGGTCTTCTTATTGGTTGGTGTAGATGTCCTGTCACTTTGTAGTGTACTGTGACATACAGTCGTTCTCCCTCTGATTTCTGTGATTCATCGTTACTCTTTTAATGCAGGACTTTGCTGAGTGTCACTTCTTATCGGCCATAGTTTATTTTATCGCACACAGAGTGTTTCAGCTTATCATCAGTCACATCACTACATCAAATTATTTATAGTATTTACAACATGAGATCCACTTAAAAAGTGAAAACGGATCCAAAAACCATTAATTAAGTCTAGGTCTGGGTATCATTCAGAAATTTTCGATACAGATACCGATACATTGCCTTTGATACCGATTCCTGAACGATAGGTTTTTCAATACGAAATTTAAACAAAAATCTATTCTAGAAAATCTACATTACACATAACTTTGAAAAACGTTTTCATTCATACATACATGGAAACCGTGCAAAGTAAAAAGTGAAAAAAGTACAAAGGAACAAATGTGACCAACACAATGAACCAGTGCAAATAGCTTACATTTTTATTACTTACAGTAAATACCACAAACAAAAAAATACATTATACACAAAAACCTGATTCATCTGGGTCTCGCTCTGTGTGGGTAGTGCTTCTGAAACGCTGCTGAGTCGATGGTGAAGCTTAGATGTGACGTCAAGTGGCTCTGATGCCCCCCCCCCTCCCATGGGAGGTGGACATGATGGGTTGCCATCTGGGTCGACAGAGAGACGAGAAGTCGCTGCCAAACTGCCTTTTGGGACAGAAATGCAGCTCCAAGTGGGGGAGTGTGTGTACGGTACTGGAAGTCCAGTCCAGTAACAGACCTGTGATTTTCAGGCTTTATTAGACACAAAACACAGCACAGAGGTTCTTTATGCTCTGGTTTCAGCTGGGAAGTGTTCACTGTTACCTTTATCTTCACCAGGTGAACCCTCCATGTTTTCTTTTGCTGAAGTTCACTGCACCAGGACCCACAATTCATTAACACAGTGGCCACATTCAAATGAATAGTCAGGCTGTTGTCTGCCTGAACACCCCCACAACACGCTCCCACCTGGTGTCACTTATCGTTCAGATCCGTTCAAAGTGTAGACATATGGTGAAAGTGACATGTCGACCAGCTGTTGGCAGAGCGGCTGCAAATGCACCCAAATAAAATCCAGTATTAACACTGATACAATCCACTCAGCTCATTTTACTGTTTGATTGTATGTGGATTCACCAAAGTGTGACAGATGTGTAGCACAGCGAAGGAAGCTCATTTACACTGTTCATCAGAATACTACTGAGAAAGTGTCTTACAAAAGGATCAGAGAGGACACGGGAGCTCGGAGTTTTGTCCTGGACAGTTCCCAACCTCTGGGTCAAGACTTACTACAGTCCCAAACGTTTTTCACAGATTCATTACTTCAGATGTGTTTCTGCCAAACTTCAGTGCGAAAACACATGGGAAAGCCATGAAGGAAGATTATTTTCGGCTGCTGGAAGTTCTCCACTTTGGAAAACAGAAAGTCATGGAAATGTAAGTGTAGCTTGGAATTACATGCTGCATCCTGTGTGATGGTCTGCTGCCTCCTGCTGTCAGTGTGTAGTGGTGTTTCTATCCACACAGCTGGACTGCATTTTAGTAACATTAAAAAAGAAATGCAGCCTCTTCTCCTCAGGAGGTGAAGTCACACTCAGTGATACCAGCATGTGTTTCATGTCTGTGAGTTCAGGTCTGACTCCGGACTCAGAAGGACGAGGGCCACCTTAGTGTGGACACACTGTGGGTGTGTTGTGATGGACTTTGTCTCTTCCCTGAACAGGTTGTTGTTGTTGTTATTATTATTATTATTATATTTTTAATCCCTCTAGATTCAGCTGTTCTTATATCATGTCTAAAATAACAAATACAGAAGAGCACGTACATAATAAAAAAAATAACAATACCAAACAGCAGGATTTTCAAATGCAAACATTTCTGCTGCTGTGTAGAGTGGTGTCCAGCAGGGGGAGCCACCTCCACGGCTGTTCACTGTACCATAGCAGACCGAGACCGGTGAACTTCAGTATACATCTGTACTTAAACAGCTGCAGTTCAGATCCCGGACAGTGTCCATGCTCTTCTTAAAAACACTGAGGAGTCTGAATCATATTTCCTGTGTCAGAAAACCTGAAACAGTTCATTTAACCTGACCCACGACCCCGGTGGACCAGAGACCCCCCCACCAGAAGAACATGCAGCCAGACAAAGACGAACACACACTCTCAGACACTGACAGAAACCCACAGTGTGAGGCCTGGCTTTAGGAGTGTGTGTAGAGAGCGATGTGTAAAAAGCAGCAGGGTAAATTTAGAAGGAGGCCGTCACATCTGAACCTGTCAGCTGCTATCACTGTCACTGTGTGTGTGTGTGTGTGTGTGTGTGTGCGCGCGTCCCTGTCTGTGTCTGTCACTGTGTGTGTGTGTGTGTGTGTGTGTGTGTGCGTCCCTGTCTGTGTCTGTCACTGTGTGTGTGTGTGTGTCCCTGTCTGTGTCTGTCACTGTGTGTGTGTGTGTGTCCCTGTGTGTGTCTGTTTCTGTGAGTGTGTGTGTGTCTCTGTCACTGTGTGTGTGTGTGTGTGTGTGTGTGTGTGTCTGTCACTGTGTGTGTGTGTGTGTGTGTGTGTGTCTGTCACTGTGTGTGTGTGTGTGTCCCTGTCTGTGTCTGTCACTGTGTGTGTGTGTGTGTGTGTGTGCGTCCCTGTCTGTGTCTGTCCATGTGTGTGTGTGTGTGTGTGTGTGTGTGTGTGTGTGCGTGTGTCTGTATGTGTCTGTCCGTGT